>JAJTIW010000023.1:600000-886067 GCA_021365295.1 Tricladium varicosporioides
ATAGTTATTTCGTCTTCGATCCTGTCAGCAACCTTTTGCAAAAGCTCTGCATACTTCAACTTCGGCACCTTCGATTGTGCTCTTGCTTCCCTACGAGCAGCCTGCCCCTCATCATCGTCGTCATCCATGAAATCGTATTCGTCACTTAAGTCATCTTCATCAATATTCATATCCCCAAGCGCATGAGTGAGTTGCGATGTAGGCGAGGTCTTGAAAGTTCGCAGAAATTCCTCGAAAGCATCTATTCAACCAGTAAGCTTTGCGCATATATCATAGTGTATGCGACAATATACTTTGGTGGTCTTCATAGTTGACAGGCGCCCTGAATTGTAGAAGCGCCATCTTGCGCAATGCCCCTGACAGTCTAGAAAGTGCGAATTGAACAGAAGATTCGTCCTACGGACCTTGCTGTATGTGTCAAATGGCGTAATTCTTTCCGCGACTAAATATGAGAGTGCTCGTTCTTTATTACGTTCTCGATCGAGGCGAGGGCTGGTGTCGCAAAAGAGGATCTACAGATGGCGGGTGCTGGAATTGAGAGTCGCTTCGCAGGACGCGCTCTTTACGCGAAATTTATCCCTGAACGCGAGAAGTCGCGTTCTGGACAGCTCAAGTTTCAGGTGTCAAGAAAGCTGCCTCTTTGGCCTTAGTCGCTAGCCATAGAGACTTTACAGCTGTGGCTCAATCCTCAACAGCCACAGCTCGGGATTTCTCTTTGCCGAGGCTCAATCATTGAACGTGAAGCTTCTAGATTCGCGCCGTATTTATATGAAAGTTCTCTTTTAACTGCTATATTTTTCACAATCCCCCAATTCTTTTTTATAATTTCTCAAGATGGCACCGGATAGAAGGCGCGGCAGTCAGGCAACTTCAGCTGAAATATCTCTAATACACAATCTTAAGAGTTGCTTGGTTAATCTGCCGCCCTCATTGTGCTCATTGTTAATCAATGTCAACACAGTAATTCCTCTACTACCCCCCTACCCCCCTCCCCTTCCTCCAGTATTTCTCTGACAACAATTAGCTTGCACAAAATGTTGTTGTAGAACTCAATTACCGGGGCCCAGGACAACCTAATTCGAGTCAAGCCAATGGAGCTTCAAGTCAAAGATCCGTTTTTGTGGGATGGACGGGAATGCAAAGCAAGCGCAAACTTGCGCCTATAGTCAGCAGAGATGGGATTAGTGGCACAAGAGGTAGCAGTGCTAGAGAACAAGACATACCCCTTGTGGAAATGGATGCGACATTTGCGCGTACCTTGGGCATAACGGATGGGCAGAAGGTTACGGCCAGCATACATCTGGATCCTCCAATTGTACACACTGTGAATATAGAACCTCTCACGCCAGATGATTGGGAAATCATAGAACTGCATGCTACATTTCTGGAGCTCAATCTCCTCTCGCAAATAAGAGCACTACCCAATCCGAATTATGCTCCTGCAACTGGTTCCACACCACCACCGCCACACCCTCTCACCCTTCATCTGTCACCCACATCAACTGCAAATATCCTAATAACCACTCTTGTGCCGGCTCCCCCTTCTACGTCCCCTTTTGCGAAGTTGGCACCCGATAGCGAAGTCATAGTTGCTCCTAAATCGAGGTCTAAGCCATCTAGGTCTTCAGGAGAAAGCCGCAGTGTCACTTCAAGAAAAAGTACTGGGGGTAGAAGTGGTGCAAGTACGGTACGGAGAAGGAGTGGTCAAGAAGAAGCAAGACCAGCCATGTTTTTCAGGGGACTTGATCGGAGGGCCTGCGGCGAATGGTTCGAAGATGGTCAAGCTATGGCCAATGAAGGTCTACGAGTCTGGGTTGATAGAGATGTGCTGCTATCTAAGACCTTGAAAGGGGTAACTTGGGTATGCGTGAGTGTGGTTAAGCCTATGAGCTTGCAAAATCCTGCTGATCCACAACGACAACAACAAGATATTGAGAACCTACGTGATGTTGGGAAGGTAGCATCAAAAGTGGTGGCAAAATTGATACCGTGGGATGACCCTCCGGATAGTCAGCATGTTGCTTTATCATCTACATTGTGTGCTTCCATGTCTTGCGAAGGCCTTGTGGGAGGAATAGTAAAGCTGGAGCCAGCTCCAGCACAAATGGAGAGGGGCAAGAGGTCAGAGGATTCTCATGCTGCAAAAGGGAATAATGAGGTTATAAAAGTCTTCCCATTCTCAGCAAGCTCAAATAAGGCCTTAACTGGCCTGAAATTTGGTGGCGAAACAAATTCGGAGCGAGAAGAGGCTGCAAAGCGTCTCATGAAACTATATGGAAGGCAAGCGGATATCGAGGGCCTCCTGGAAGGACCATTGACAGATGGTTTTATTCTTGGTGAGCCCTCGACCCCGATATCTGGATGGGAGGGTGGAATTATTCGTTTTGATCGACCTTCTGATCCCGCTAAGAAACCCTGCGCATGGTTTCTTGGATCAGAACGAAAGTTTACCATCGAAGTTCAAGCCGCAATACCCAGACCACTGATTGCATCGCCAAGCAATTTTATTGGGGACCCTCTTTCACCTACCGCACCACTCCTCGTTGGGATTGATAATCTTATCGAGCGGCTTCAATCACATCTTGCTCATATGTCTTCTGTACTACTTACTGGCGCTCTTGGCTCTGGAAAAAGCTCTGTGGCACATCTTCTAGCCCATCGATTACGCTCTGAAACCTTATTTCATACCATATACTTCTCATGTCGAAGTTTGGTCAACCATGAAACTCAAGTCTCAACGATCAAGGAAACCTTCAACAGGGTATTTATGAATGCTTCCTGGGGAGCTAGACTTGGTGGCAAAACGCTTGTAATACTAGACGATCTCGACAAGCTCTGTCCAGGCGAGACAGAGCTCGAAGTTGGGAATGACAATGCTCGAAGTAGGCAGATTAGCGAAGGAGTTTGCACTGTTGTTAGACAGTACTGCGGAAGGGACAGTGGGGTTGTTCTTCTCGCAACAGCTCAAGCAAAGGAGTCGTTACACAATGTCATTGTTGGTGGCCATGTTGTCAGGGAAATCGTTGGACTAAAGGCGCCTAACAAGGAAGGGCGGAGAAGGGTGATGGAATTGGTGGTCCGTAAAAACGCAAGCGATGTGGATCCGCATCAGCACCGAGAAATTTTCAGCAGCCGTCCGACGACAGCAGATGGCAGTGCTAGTGAGGAAGAAGGTGCATGGATGGACGGAGGAAGCGTGAAATCTAGGGCAGACTCTTCTGGAAAGACTGATGGATTCTTCATTTCTCCAGAACTCGACTTTCTCGATCTTGCAGGCGAAACCGATGGGTATATGCCTGGTGACTTGGTACTTCTAGTTGGTCGTGCTCGTAGTGAAGCAATGATCAGGTCTGTTTCTCAGTCTCCAAAAAATGCAGACTCGACATCAATTACGCTCGCAAGGGAAGATTTCGATAGTGCTCTAAAAGGTTTCACCCCGGCTTCCCTTCGAAATGTCACTCTCCAAACTAGCACAACAACTTTTGCATCAATTGGAGGTTTGCATGAAACGAGGAAGATTCTACTCGAGACTCTGCAGTACCCAACGACTTATGCACCAATTTTTGCTCAGTGCCCACTTCGGCTCCGATCTGGTCTCTTGCTATACGGCTATCCCGGGTGTGGTAAAACCATGCTTGCATCTGCTGTGGCAGGTGAGTGTGGGCTAAATTTCATCTCTGTGAAAGGTCCCGAGATTCTTAATAAGTACATTGGCGCCTCTGAGAAGTCAGTGCGAGACCTCTTCGAGCGTGCAGAAGCTGCAAGACCTTGTGTATTGTTCTTTGATGAATTTGATTCAATTGCGCCAAAAAGAGGTCATGATTCTACAGGTGTAACGGATCGTGTTGTCAATCAGTTGCTTACTCAGATGGATGGGGCTGAAGGACTTTCCGGTGTATATGTTCTTGCAGCTACTTCAAGGCCGGATTTGATCGATCCAGCCCTGCTACGACCTGGTCGATTGGATAAAAGTCTTATCTGCGACCTTCCAAACTTTGACGATAGGGTAGATATCCTACAAGCACTTGGTAAGAAGTTGAAACTTCATGAGGATGTCCTTGAGGCTCTTCCTGAGATTGCCGATCAAACAGATGGCTACAGTGGTGCCGACCTCCAAGCTCTAATTTACAATGCCCATCTCGAAGCAATCCACGATGTCTTAGGGGACCACGACCAGCATGATGTCGCGGCAAAACGCACGAATGGTACAAACGGCGCTACAACTGGCAACAAAAGCTTTATCCAATTCCGCTACGGCGAAGAACTCGACCGCGCCGAAAATGAAGCACGCTCCAAAGGTGGCAACAACAAAAGCAAACTCATTGCTGAACGTGCCGCCATCTCCACCAAACTCACCGAAATTAAAGCAGCCAAGAAACGAGCCAAAGCTCTCCAGCGCGGCCAAATCGAAGGCAAAGGCGAGGAAAAGGGACAGAAAGAAGAGAAGGAACAACAGGAGGTGGTGATTGCGTGGAAGCATGTTGAGAAGAGCTTGCAGAGTACAAGGGCTAGCATTAGTGCACAGGATCGTGTGCGGTTGGAGGCGATTTATAGGGAGTTTGTGGTGGGGAGGAACGGGGAGATGAAGAATGGGGAGGGGAATAGGGATGTCGGGGGGAGGACAAGTTTGATGTGATGATAAATTGGAAAAGGTATTTACTGCTCATTCATGAATTAATGGAGAAGTTGCGGAGGTTGTGAAACGGCAGAAGTGCGAAGCTACCATTTCACATCAAATATTACCTGGAGTTCAGGGCTATAATATCATTTCTTCATCATATTTCCACCCCTCATAAGGACGGCCTAATCCATTCCTCTTTGAGCCTCAGGTTCGTCTCACCTACATGCATGCAAAAGCCGAAGGGCCTGCTTAAGCTATCTCCGCACTAACTCCACACCACCAGGCACACTCCGCAGGACGCACTCAAGCGAGTGGTCACTACCTGTACTTTGTCAAGCGTAGTACGTACACGTTCCTAGTTGATGAACATGTCATGCCAAAATGAGCGCGGTATATATGGGGCTTGGTGCTTCCGTTAGATGTTGGTTAGGTTAGATTCTAACTAGCGTTGATTTAATGATTTAAACATTGAATGTTGCAGTAGAAGAACTTGAAGGTGATACTTGTTATACGTCCGAGTTAATTGATCAAGGGGAAAGATATAAAATGGCGTCTTACACTTCAGAAGATTATCTAATGGATCGTGCGAATATCCATGATCTTGTTACGAAAATGGTACCGACCACCTTCCCCCCTCTTTGTCTTCTACTTTTCAACCAACTTACAAAACATGACAGTCTTTATTCCTCGACCTCTCGAGATGGTCTGCCCTTGAAACAGAAGTCTTCGCTGAAGTCGTTCTCGTTGATTACACCTCTATGTTTGGTGGTGAGCCGAAGACTTTCACTGGGAAGGAGCAGGTAGAGAGTTGGAAGGGGCAGATTGAGGCGAGTGGGGCAAAGAAATGGCAACATGTTAGTTCGTAAGTTATTTCTTTCTTGATGATCTTGGTGATTCAAGTTAGAAAGGCATGGAGGGTGGGGATTAAAAAGTGGAAACTGATGAAAACAGAAGTTTATTAATTGACATTCCTCAACCAGGCGAGAGCGTTGAGGTGCCTAAGAAGGCAGGTGCGATTGGGAATGTCGTTGCTATATTGCAGAGGGAGGTGGAGGGCAGTAAGGCAGTCGAGGTGTCTAATGGCGTAAGGACTTTGAAGAAAGTTAGGTAGGAGAGTTTGGCTGATGCACATTTAGGGGCGATATGACCTAAATTTAGTCAAGACTTCCGCTACTGGCAATCCATGGAGGATCAATGTGTTGAAGGCTGATTTGGTGTGGTTGAATGGGAGTTGGGAGGAGTTGGCTGGGAAGAGAGTTTAAGTGCTGATAAGCGAAGTGAAATAGCGGTGAAATGCAAGCTGAGTTCTACAATTCTTGTTATCATCGGAAGAAAGAAATACATGATTAGAGTCGCAGGTTGGCAAGAGGAGGAGGCGTGAATGGTTTTATGAGGGCTGGGACCACTTCGGGAACTTTAGGAATCGAGATAAGATACCTAGGTAGGGTAGTTAGTTAGTGACCTCAGAGGAAGGAGTGTTTGGAAAGTCTTACATATGGGCCGTGATCGCTTCGTGACGGTTCCTTCCTCTTTCGTTAAGTAAACACTCCTGCATCTTTTCTCCCTTCCCCGCAAACCGGAACTTTACATCTCTACCAAATCTATCCTTCAACAACCTTCG
Source organism: Tricladium varicosporioides (assembly GCA_021365295.1). Classification (NCBI taxonomy): domain Eukaryota; kingdom Fungi; phylum Ascomycota; class Leotiomycetes; order Helotiales; family Tricladiaceae; genus Tricladium; species Tricladium varicosporioides. Next base: position 606,243 of record JAJTIW010000023.1, read on the forward strand.
TTGATTCTTCCGTAGGATGGAAATCGGCTGTAAAGACTCCATCATATAGGTATGCTCTGCTTTCACTACTTCTCCTCCTATCTTCAAGTGCATCAAGAGGCTAGGCCGTTACCTTGTGCACACTTTACCTTAAGAACGGCGCACTATGGAGCAAGCTCCAACCCTCGTATTTGTCCCTTGTACGAGAAATTATGTACCTTCGTTCTTCAGCTGACGATATCTCGATAAAGCGCAGAATTTCCCAACCCCAGCTCAAGGCTCTAGTTCAACAGTTGGCACGACGCGGCGAGTACAACGACACTCAAGGACCCTAGGCAATGATACTGAATTACTATTTCTTTATCACAACTGGTAATTTTTAGTTCTTCTCAATTCAGAGAATTTTAGTTCGCTTGCGGCTACACGCCATCTTTTTGACAAAGAAAGCTGACCAGAAATAGACACCCACCGCAATAACCTGGCTAATAGCCCTCCAAAGACGTGTCTTAGCCTGACTATCATCTAAGTTTCCGGCTGCTAAACATCGCAGAACTGAACAAGATGACGTCGAAGAAGGCACAAAAGCCGCCTGCAAAATTGGCTGAGTCGAATTTATCGATCACATCAGCTTTCAAAAAGCTGTCAGAGCACATTCGAAAAGCCGGAAAGAGTGAGGGCGAAATTAAGTAGGCACACCTGAGTAATGGTCATTTATTTCATATCTAATAATACCAATAGAGATGAATCGTTTACCGGGCCACTGAAACAGGCCCTAAGAGCTCATCGAACAAATGCCACACACTTTGAGTCGAGTTTTGTCATGAATCTTGTCTCGATTCTTAACGATGGAGGTAGAAGCGTGTGCAGTCGCCTAGATGCAGATCTTTTTTGTATAGTCGTCGAAGTCATTCTGCAGAGTGATCATTGCCAGGAAAGCGAACGTGGATTGTTCTTGCTTGCGGTAAGTTCCGATCATATATCCGAATGTTGCCTCTGCTTGACAATGTTAGGATTCTTTACGTGGTGCTCCCCACCACACAGGTAGAAGGCGAAATCAAGAGACTCGAAAGACAGCTATCGGTAAGCGGTGTGACATAGACTTGATACTCGGTTACTTTGTGGATGCTTCCAATCATCCTGGACTTCGAAGATGGGTAAGTCGCTATTTCCTTGTCACTTAACATTTTCTCATATCTTTCAGGTGGGGATACTTTGTATCGAACTGGTAGACGGATCTGAGGCGAATGTTGACAAGCTTCACCTCTGCTCTGAAGAAACACGGTGAGGGCCATGCGAAGCCACTTGTATTTATTCGCTAACGAGTATTAGACGTTCTATTGGTGCATTGGTCATCGAGGAGACCAATGAGATAATCCGGTTTGTCTGTGGGAAATTAATTCGTGTGTTGCAGAGAGCCCGTATCGGCTTGGAGTATCTATGGCCGACAACGGCGGACAGGACGTACTTCACCGAATTTCCTGCTGTGTTAACACAAGAAGACAATGGCTGGAGCCAACAGTTTCACTCTTACGTTGATGAGATGATTAGTCTTCTAGCAGATAAAGATAAGCCCGACATGTAAGCAAGCAACGCCAAGCTGGCATATTCTCAAGCTTCCTGGACGCAGACTGATCCATTCTAGAACTAGCACAATATACTGCGCCGAATCATGTAGCCTCACTCCGATGCACTGCTTCGGGGGATCAAGCTCAAAAGTGGTAATTCAGCTAAACGAAGAAACATTTACCATTCTAGCCCCCCCAACTGCGTCAAGCCCCTACCAGATTCTTGACGTTCCAATTGAAGCAATCGATGCCATGATCCTACTGCTGGATACCGAGTCACAAGTAATAGGCACTGCTGAGGGTCTTGTGGAGATTTTGGAGAGCACAAGCCCTTGTTACCTAGATGGGGAGGCCATTATTTTGAAAGCCATACTCATCATCAGTGATGTCGACAACCTCCAGGCCATTCAAACAGATCTTAATGACATCAACTCTGGAGTGAAGATCTCTAGTGAGTATAAAGAAGCAGCCCAATATTCTCAACAGCCAACTAGACGTGCTTCCCAGGCTTCATACATCATAGATTTGGATGAGCTACAAGAGGAGAGTGTGCCAGACCCGGCCGAAAGTGGCAGCATAGTTGAAACCCCTTCTGCCGAAGAAGGTGACAGAATAACACAACTAGAGGAAGGGTCATTCTCGAATGAAAACGATGACATATATGATGCATCTCCAATCAACAAGAGTACGCATGCTCCACTGAAGAACTTAGCGACAGTGTTGAAACAAAGCCACATAGATCATGCTGAAGTAATGCCACCTCCAAGAAAGCCACTTCCTGAAGAGAAGGCTGGCAAGTTTCCTACGCCTGGGCCGAAACCTAAGGCAAAGACACCCATCAAAGTCTCTCTCCCTTCAGCTCACCGGAAGCCACGCTTGTCAATAACTCAAACATCTACTTCACGGGCAAGCCTGAAAATAATTAAAGAGCAACCTACTGGCGGAATTATCGAAACGAAGCTGCCGCGCTCTTCGAAGGTGACGGCATCTGGGTCCATCAAAGACGATACACTCAACTCAGAGGCTTTAACGAACCCAGATTACCACGATGTCTCCACTCCAATATTACTGGACACTCGTGCTACTACGGTCGAGAAGGATGGTTCCACGATCAACATATCGCAGTCCCAAGCAAAGAAGCCGACAAGAAGCGAGAAGCTTAAAAAAGACCTGACTGCAGCAGCAAAAGCAATTAACGAGTGTAGTCATCTAAAGGAATTAGGTCAAGTCAAGGTGGCTCATCTGTCAGCCTCTGATCCCGGTGATGTTTACGACATACTTCCAGACCAAGACTATGATTATGAGGCAGACAAGAAGGAAGTGTCTAAGAGTACGAGGAAGACCAAGATCAAGGCCAAGGCTAAGTCTCACAGATCAAGTCAATCTGTTGTGAAGAAAGTCGTAGCGAAGAGCAAGCAAGAAGTGAACAAGCGCAAATCTGCACCTGCAACGTTTGAAAGGATGCCCGCTTCACAAAGAACTACTAGAAGTGCTGCAATTGCTCTATGCCCGCCCAAGGCTACTACCAAAGCAGCCGCTGATCAATTTGTCGCTGAACCAAAGCAGATACCAGCGGGACCACGAAAGTTGAAGGCTGTCCAAAAGAAGAATGGCCCTGTCGATGAAGCCACAAGCGGCAACTCAAGGGCGACGAAGATTGTAGATATAACTAACTTCCAACCAAAACTTAAAGCAAAACAACCACTTCGTCTGACCAAAAAGGCACCGTCAATATCGAAGGATGGGCCACATTCCCCCCAAAGGCAGATAGATCTTGCTGAAGTAAAAAATGTTGCTAACGTAGTAGACGTGGATACTGTAAACGTGGATATTGGAGCGACTGGAGTCGATGTCAAGCAACAAACTAATATTAGGAGATTGCTATCTCCGCCAACGAAGGGAAAGTGGCAGAAGGATACGAAACATACCCAGCAGGAAGCAATTCTCGTGGTCACTCGCAATGAAATGGGTATTGACATGATGGAGGTGGATGATGCTGCAACACAAATAAAGCCTTTGCGAGGACCCAAGGACCAAGTGCTAGTCGACGTCCTAAAGGAACATGCGGGGGAGAAATCAAATCATATGTCTACAACCACTAGACCAGACTTGGCCTCGAAGTTGGACAGTTTGTTTGATTTTAGTGATGGGGAGGGAAGTGGTATTCAGAGCACCCACACTCGAATGCAAGCTAGGACGAACAATCACCCCAAATGCCAATCCAACAATGGCGTTGATGAACTTGCAGATGTGAGTCCCATCAAAAAATCGGCTCGTAGCAAGTCCTTCATGCCAAAGACCAAATTGAAGGTTGAGAAGGGATCGCAAGAGCAGGTGGTGGCAGACAACTTCCCCACAACTGAGCATCTAGAGGTAGATGGAGAGGTTCAGAATGTAACGTTTGATCCTCCACCATCTCTGACTGTGCCGGAGGTCATTGCTATTAATTCTGCAAGGTCAACTTATACTGTGGAACGTGAACAGATTGTTTCTCCCGAAGATCGTGAAAACCCTCCCTCTTCGGGTAGCAGAGGCTCAGTAGGATCGAGGAAACGCCGAGGTTCGATTCAACAAGCCTTTCCATTGAAAAAGAGGAAATCTGAGGAACCCCAAGTTACAGCAAGCCCAACGTCTCTCAGGCTAAGCCCTAGATTGACAGAAAAGATAGCAATCAGAATGCAAGAGGATGCGGCTGCGAGAGCAGGAGTAATATCTTTACCAGAGCGAAAATCGCTGCTACCAGTTTCTCGAACACCGCTGAGGCTAAGCCCTGCTCACAACGAAGTTGCTAGTTCAGGTCAAAGATTAGGAATGATGCAGCCTCCAAAAGGCCCAATTCCTCTGAAGGCAAAGCCTCAAACATTAACGACATCTCCAAGGAGGACTTACACAGCGGCAAGGCAAGTTGTTGATTCAGACGGTAAGCAGAAGGATTACTGCCAGAATTCCTTGGTCGATGAGCATTCGTGTCGAAAACCTGTTGTAATTGGATTCGGTCGTAATGGTCCACAAAATCAAGGGTCCTTAAATAAGTTAAACACTTCAATTATACAAATACCGGCGATCGATAGCGCGATAGGTAACAATCAAAGTCACCGAACTGCCCTGAAGAATCCAGCAACGACACCCAGGATCACCCAAGTAGACAAGAAGCGAAAACGTAAAGATGGCGATATCCTCGACACGGAGGAAAGTCCACCCAAAAAGCGAAAGAACAGTAGTCCGCACCCCCAACAACCAATCGAAGGTGCCCAAGGGGGCTTTGATCCGATTATCAACAGCGTACATGATGCTATCCCAAGTAGCCCACCAGTAATTGCAAGTGTGCCCACTATTGCTAGTCTAAGACACCAAAAGCCCAGCTCACAGGCTCCCCGTGTTGATGTCAACGGTAGCCCTTTACCATCCGCAAGCTCACAGAAGATTGATCATATCCGACGAGTCCAGCAAAAGCTAGATATGCTGGTTGATCAACCTGGAGAGGCGGGCGCACAACGGCCAACTGCTCGCCGACGCTTGTCTGATGTTTTTGGCCCAAAAGTGAGATTGGGAATCCAAACCAAAGCCCGTCCATCTCCCCCAGAGAAGAGCGAGGCAAGGTATGTACCACATCACAAGACCAAGCTGGGTCAGTATGAGGGCATTTCTACCAAAGAAGTTATTCAGCCACAAGAATATTTACCAGATCCGTTTGTGGAAAAAAGTCGAAAATCTAGTGATTTTACTGAGCGCCTTCGAGGAAGTGTCGCTCATAGCAACTGTCGCTCACGATCCCTTGCAGATGTTCCTGAGAAGGTTAAATTTATTCATGAGATCCGTCAGCAGTCTAACGAATCTGTACCCGATTTGAGCAGTGGTAGTTCTGCCCCATCAGGTTCTCATGATCATGCTAGAACTCCACTAAAGGAGCTTGCTCCTCGGGAGGTATGGAATTTGGCTCTTCGGCCTCACTACACTGGTGTGAGAGAGACAGTTCATCGAATAGCAGATGTGAGAATCTTCTTTAGTACAGATAGCAAATGAAACTAACGTATCCCAGGAAATGATCATCAGGCTTTCAGATGAAGAAGACAAGATGGGACTTCTTGTCAACCAGTACAAGGAGAATGGCACTAAAGTCCTTGACACAATGACCCAAAAGCGTGCCGAAGAAAAGTTGTCCATGCGACGCGTGCTCCAAGACAAGAAGAACAGTATAATGTATACTTATAATGAAGCTAAGAAGAGCATCTCAAGGACCGCTGAGAAGTTAAAAGAGGCCCCCATCAACTTGTTTGAGAAAGAATGGCGAAATAGGCAAAGTTACATTCGAGATCGAATTGTCAAGGCGGGCAGTAATGGAAAATGAGGATGATGAATGTGGAACATAATAACGGTTGTGGATATGTCGACTCTATTTTAATTAGAGGCTTTGCCCATGCTGCTATTTTTTGTGTGGTGCTTTCATGAGGAGCTAGGAAATAGCGAAGGCAGATATGGAAATTATTTGCGCTGCAGGAAAGATAAATGGATGTAGGACTGGAGGTATGCAAAATGATTCGCCAAGTAGACAAGATTGCACAGCTTGTTCAATCGCACCAAAACATCAAACAGTTCAATGAATCAAGCAAACACGATGCAATATGTGACTGTCATGAAGTTAGTCCCCGATGGTGGAGAATGAGGCGTTCAGGCGCAGCACTTTGCAGGGGGTAAATGAGGATGACGTTCCAGCGAAGCCGAGACCATTCATCTTGACCTCAATACACTCACGGTCTACCACCCCTCCTCGATCACTTCGTAGGGTCGTCCCCGTGCGAGTCGACAACAGAAGCAGGATCCCCCAGCACACCATATTTTCCTGCTGCCTCCAAGGCCTCTAAAGGTTGGAGCATAAAATATACCACCATCCATTGTTCACCTCAGACACCCAGCCCCACTTCAACGAGTGCCTTGTCCCTCAGCCCTGCTGCAGACGAGTCAAAATGGGAAGCAAAGGCTTCCACCCCTTCAAAGGACGTGTGAGCAGGCATTTTGGAGATTCGGTGCGTAGTTCTTATACATATCTTTCGCATGACGACTCCGAGTTGGTTTGTGCAAGGCAATGGCGATTTTTCTTGGACGACGATGGAGGCTAACCAGGCGATCGAAATCGAAACAGCTGGCTCCCGACGATGCCTACCTTAGTTGTGAGTTGTCCTCCCTGGCTGCGATAGCCTTGTCTACACTGCTAACACATTCACAGATTATGACATACGGCGTAAGTGATTGCATGTGGATTAGAGAATACTTGACTGATTGGCTCCAGTTACCAAGGAAGATGTCGATACTCTCAAGAATGACTGGCTTACCGACAACGTACAACTCCTATACCTCCTCCATTGACTACTGCTAATCATTCACAGACAATAGCGTTCTGGGAAGAGTATGCGCTGTTTCTACCCCCCTCGGAAACCAAGGCACCACTAACAGGATCAGGTACCTCGAGCGTGAAGAACTTCGGAAATACCCCTCCTCACATATTGTCCTCCTCCGCCCTTCCATGGCATTCATGCTCATGCAAACCGAAAACCCCCTCACACTCAAAGAAGCACTACCGAATTTCTCTAAAACTACACACATCTTCCTCCCCATCAACGATGCACGCAATGTCTCTGTCGCAGAAGGAGGCTCACATTGGTCTCTACTTCTTGTCTCTGTCATTGATGGTGTGGCATTCCATTACGATTCCCTTAGCCCGTCGAACTATAATGAAGCTATGCTTGCTACGAGGAGAGTTTCTGAATTGTTGGGAAAGAATCTGAGGTTTATGAATTTGGATGATAGTCCACAGCAGGAGAATGGGAGTGATTGTGGGGTCTATGTGTGTATACAAATGCGGCATTTGTTGTTGAAGAGACTATTGAGTGCGAATGCGAGGGAGAAGGTTAGTATGAGTATGGGTGGAAAATTGGTTGATGCGGCTGGGGGAAGAAAGGAGATTCTGAGGACGATTGAGAATTTTAGGAAGGAGGGTGAGAGGAGGAGATCGTATGTTCCCCATTTATACCCCATTCGTTTTCTCGCTCTGAAAGTCGCTTTCTAATGGTTAGATATGAGGAAAGTCGCAGCTCCAGTCCCTTCGGTAAAAAGGGCAATGAATCAAGATCTCCACCACGAATCGATTCCTAGATTGAGACTATGATACCAACACGAACGCATACGATGCTTTTTAGCAACAGGCGCATGGAGTCGGATTTACTAGTTACGAGGGGTGGTCAGGGCTGGGACACTTGCTGCGCTCATTGGACCGAGTTACACATACGATTGAAACGATATTATGCATTTTCTATGGAGCAAAGAGCTTATTTACTTTTGCCATATGAGACGGGGACTGGGGCTATTAGCTTAAAGACACGGGAGGGAGATGGAGAGAAATGGGGTTCTAGAAGCCCTTGGCTGAGGAAATGGCTTTCTGACTTTGCTCTTTGATGTAAGACACGGGAGAGGAGAAGAGTAGATGGAAAGTGAGATGTACTCGTTAAGATACAAAATACCTTTACAGAATCAGCTATAAAAATTCTGTCATAAAGTACTGCAACCCATCTTAAACGCCTTCCTAGCCCAAACTGTTTCCTGCAACACATTTTAGCAAACCACTTTTTTCTGTGGTCTTCAAGTAAATTGACGACAACAGCGCAAATTCTACAACACAGCTCGGGGAATTGGCTCCCTGAATATTATGATCAGTATTGCTAAGCTTCATACTAAAACAGTCATTGAATTTTACCTATGACTTGATCTAATTCTCACATCTTCATAGATATGGGTTGCGAATCTAAAAACACTTTGATGACATTCACATCTTCGTTTATATGTTCCAGTGTCTGTCTAGAACCGAACCATTCTTCCCTTTGACTTTGACCACCGAACCAATCTTAGATTCGATACCCTTAAATTTTTGTTTTATCATTATAATAAATTATTATCTGTATTGAGCTACAGCGCCTCCACGGCCATGCCGATATTAGTCTATCGTAAAGAGAATCTCTTGTGCAGAGGTGAGGAGGCAAGATGAGAAATTTTGTACTGAGCCTGGAGTATGAGCAAGATGGATGGGTAGGCGGAGTCACTGAGTCTAAGAGTATTTAGCTAACTGAATTAAAGTGTTTTGAAGAGATGGCTTAATTGAGAAGGTTAAATCGCGTTAACAGCGACCTATGAACACCAGAAACATTCTTTCCAGACCCTAGTGTTTAACGGGTAATCTAGAATTCAAATTAAAGGGCAGGTATGTTGCGGTATTTACACGGAACATAGCCTTTTGCAGAAGTCATCCATATCCCCCTATATATCTTCACCAGGAGCCGATTCGAGTACTGTGGAGAATTATATACGTCTAGAAATTTCAGGAGGCTAATTTCCTCGGGTGGCATTTCAGCAGTGAGATTTCGTAAAGATTTGGGATAATTTATATTGGGTATTTGGAGTATTCCCCTATCTTCAATCAAGCCTAGCTCTACCACAGCACCCGCATGCTCTCTCGCAGAAGTTTGGAAACTATCTAGGTAGTGACCAATATTTGGATGATCCATCACCTACACCATTGGCCATATATTCATCCACCTGGGAGCTACTGTTACCCAGCACCAGTTCTTGTATTCGAGCTGGAAGTTGTGAGGAGCGAGGAGATCATAGCATGCGAACGTCAAAGGCCAATGGGCCGTGAGACGTGGAAATGTTTGGGGTATTGGGAGAGCCAGCCCAGGAAGTAGTTTGATTGGAGGAGCAATCCAAGCAAGTACAGAGATATACCTGAAGCAAATCTATTCCTAGCCCTTCTACAGTCTTGATCCATCTCTCAGCTCCAGAGGAAGCATCTTCTCGTTCTTTGGAATCTGCTGGCTATCTTTCAAAGTTGTAGCATCATAACTTCCAATACATTTTTCTAGCAAAATTTCTTTACTTCCTCTCTAGAAGAATATAAAGATCCGTAACCGCTCGCTGCTATTTCTCTGTGGTTTTTTGAGGCAACTAGTTGTAGATATGGGGAACCGAGCCTAGAACTCTACTGATATATAGTCTTCAACTTGTCTTCCAGAAGGTCATCTGAAGTTCCAATGGAGATGGAGGCAAAGGAGAGTGGCATCTCCGATAATGATCTATTCTCGGTAGACACTTCGGCGGGAACTAGCAGTTTCCTTTATACTCCAACGGAGCTGTCCTGTGTCTGTATTAAAGTCGTATTTTGCATGACTTTATTGTGGAGTCGTACGAACTATCAACACGTGCTGATTAAGCCCCATGTCTAGGAAATTTAGAGGTTACTTGATGTGTTGTTCTATAGAATCCATTAGCCATTTATTTTGATAAGTTTAGTAGATTGCAAAGTAATAGTTCATGTTGGTATACCATGTCCCGTGGCGAAGACATTCTCTTATTTTGACAGCATAATTTTGCTCTAGTCATCACGCATCTCACTAACAATGGGAAATGTAAGATGGATTGACATACCATATGCCAAGTTCTTGGTATCATTAATCACTTCGTCTCCTCGAAAGCTTTCTCTTTCTCCATGGTCTGCCCAATCCAAGCTCTGAGAGCCTGGAATCTTTTTGCTGTACTCGACGGCTGCAGCTCTCCCTCTCCTTGTGCAGCATTCTGTATTACCGCACTCTGCTGGGCCCCCATCAACTGCGCCAGGTTCTTCCCAAACCTCTCCCTCTCCAGCGCCTCAACCTTCCCCCTCCTCTTCATTAGTCCCGGCCCATTCGTCAAACTATCCATCTTAATCTTCTTTTCCCCAATCAAATTAACCTGCCTCTCAATATCAGGAAGCGCATTGGCTAGTCCCTCCATAGTCGTAACAAGTTTTTTCGAAGGTCGTCGACGCTTGAGGGGTTTCTTGTGGGCTTTTTCGATTCGGTTGACAAAAGCAGAGTGTTTAATTGTACGCTTATCTCTCTTGGAGGATATGAAGCCGTCGGATATTATGGCGCCTTCGCGGTGGGATGGAGGAGGACGGACGATGAGCCCAGAGCCTGGTTTGGGGGTTTTGGAGCGTATTGAGGGGCGCTTTTTAGGTGTTGTGGGCGCCTGCCCTTAGTTAGCTCTAGGATTCTCGAGTAATTAATATATTAGATTTACCATGATTGAAGACTGTAACCGGAAGACGAGGAGCTTTAATGAGTTTGTCCTGCTGGTGTGACAAGTAATTGTGTTTTTATAGTTGGTGGTTGTCGGATGGGATTTCAAGGAAGCGAATAAATTACCCCGGAATTTATGAAGCGATTTTCACAACTTTCACAAGCCCCACTAACAACCATGGAGGGGTCTAGTATCAGCGCCGAAGCCTTGAAACAACAAATTGCAGCAGCAGAAAATGAATTAAGATCGTTGAAAGATCAGCTTGCCAGAGTCGAGATACAAGCTCACGATTCGACAAAACAAGCTGTAGAAGAGCCGGGAGAGATCAGACCCGTGACACAGAGGAAATGGCCTTTGTCACAGGAGGAATACAAGAGATATGGGAGGCAAATGATTGTTCCTAATGTTGGGATCCAAGGTATGACTGATGAGCCGTGAAATTAACTTCATATTTAATAACCTCCAGGGCAATTACGACTTAAATCTGCTCGACTCCTTATCGTCGGAGCAGGCGGTCTGGGCTGTCCAGCATCAGCATACCTAGCAGGAGCAGGAGTAGGAACAATTGGAATAGTCGATGGCGACGAAGTCGAGACCTCGAATTTGCACCGCCAGATACTACACAGCTCAACCACGATCGGCATGAAGAAAGTAGATAGTATTATATTATATCTCAAATCGTAAATTCCCTTTTCCGTCTCGAGATCCGAAGCTAATGAATGAATAGTTTGAACCCTACTATCAAGTATATCGCACATGCAGAGCATCTCACACCTCAAAATGCTGCTGAAATAGTAAAAGACTACGATCTCGTCCTTGACTGTACTGATCACCCGACCTCCCGCTACCTAATTTCAGATATTAGTGTCCTACTTCAAAAGCCCTTAGTTTCTGCCTCAGCTCTTCGCACGGACGGCCAACTTATCGTCCTTAACTCCCCTCCTCTTCCTCCTGGTGATGAAAACGGCGGTCCCTGTTACCGATGTGTTTTCCCTAAGCCACCTCCCGCTGACAGTGTGGTTTCTTGTGGTGATGGAGGCATCCTAGGGCCAGTCGTTGGCGTAATGGGTGTTTTGCAGGCACTGGAGGCAACGAAGTTGATTGCTGAGGGAAAATTGACGAATAATTTTGTGACAGAAAAAGTTGAGAACACCATGTTATTGTTCTCAGCTAGTGGAAAGTCTCAGTTTAGGACTCTAAAAATGAGAGGACGAAGCCCGAAGTGCAGTACTTGCTCTGCTGGTGCGGATTTCTCGTTAAGGAAATTAATGGAAACGGATTATGCGTTCTTTTGTGGTGTCACTCAGCCGGTGAAATTACTGGTATCCGAAGAAAGGATTGAGGCAAAGGAGTATTCTGAATTGAAGAGCAGGGTTGGGAGAGAGCATTTGCTAGTTGATGTTAGAGAGAAGGTGCAATTTGATATCTGCAGCCTTGAGGGGTCAATAAACGTGCCTTTCTCGGCACTACAAGGAAGTCAAGCCTCAAGTTTGAACAGAGAGAGACCCCAGTGGCTACCAGAAGATCTTCCCCCTGATGCACCTATCTATGTCATTTGCAGGCTTGGCAATGATAGCCAAGTCGTGACGAAGAAATTCAAAGAGAGCTCGCTAGGAGGAACAAGATGTATTAAAGATATAAAGGGGGGGTTGAAAGCATGGAAAGCGCAGGTAGATAGTTCATGGCCAGAATACTAGACCAAATAGAGATTTTTAAAAGGGGACTTTGGCATTTTATATGCGGATCGTGACATAGTACAAGGGAGATTCTCACAACGCCGAAATTTCGTAGCATTGATATAGCTTACGATTCCATATCCATGCCCATATACATATCCATTCCCTGACATAAGAAATTAATGCGTAAACGTCCAGTTCTGTGTTCTCCCACGCCCTCATTATCCACAACTATTTACTCAAACATAGGTCTGTCGTTTTCGATTGAATGCTCGCTGATCCTTTAGCCATTGTCTGTATCCCGAGACACTGGAAATCTTCTCGCCATAATAATCTGACGCACATGTTAGAACATATATGATCTATGCAAATTAAGGTAAAAGCAAAACTTACCTGGCACAGGATTTGCCATTGAGCTCGCACTCGGATCAACTCTGTACTTCTTTATTCTCTTGTAAAATTCCTTCTCCTTCTCATCCATCTGTTTTCTAAACTTTCTGTTTCTCCAATTGAAGGCTGCCGTTCCTACAATAGGACCAGCTAACCATCCTACTCCTCCGCAAGCAAATGTGATCATACCTAAGGTGATGAACGGATCCATGGGAATCTGTCCGACAATCTTATCCATGTCACTCCGAGTAAGAACTTCAGCGCCGAGAATGAAGCCATTAATTCCAGTACCAATTGAGGAGCCAAGTTGATACCAGCGCCGGGTCTTTCGAAGCTTGAAGAAGGTATTCCAATTTAAGTGCTCTGATTGTGACTGTGTGCCGGTTGTGCTTGTGGCAGAGGTAGGAGGAGGTGTACTAATCGTGGAAGCATGGCGAACATTTGGTTTCTTGAAGGAGACATGTCGCTTGGATATAGGTGCTCGTCGAGCAGATGTAGAGGAGGAATCTTGAGCTCGAAGAGGGGTGGGAGTGCTGGTGGAGAACGCAGTCGATGAGAGAACGGTGGGCTGCACTCTACAGCTAATCGCTGCGGTGCGCAAGGTGGGCGCTGTGTACAGCATATTGTACGGTATTTGTTGTGAAATATTGTGGTCGTTTAGGTAGAGATCTGTCGAACGAGGTTGATGGGAGAGAGCTTCAGATGTGGAGATAGACTTGGCATTCTCGACCAGTCAGCTTTTGAGGATCAGGCTCTCGCTTCACCAAGCTCACCTTCAAAGTTGTTATTCCATTTTGGCCATTTTCTCTTGAGTGAATACAAAATCCGCTATTAAATGTGTGTTTTTATATAGCTATTTCCCCAAGCTATCTTTGTTTATCTGAGCTGTTGTGATTTCCTTAATGCCTCTTTGATAGCTTATTCCCTCCAAAAATATTAAGATCAGTAAATCACAACTTTTCCCCTGGAAAACACTGGGCTTACTGGCCGATTCGTCTCAAAACTACTCAAATTTTCAAAGGCCTAAAAAGAGTCTCAATCCTACTTCGATCCCTTCCATTACACAGGCTCTTCTCACACGTGACTTTCAACGGTTGAAGCTTCTTTCGTTTGCCGTAAATTAAGTCGCGAACTGAATTGAAGGCTAGTAAGAGCAACGCGTTTCTCAATTATTTTTAATAATGTCACAATCATTACTAACATCATTTTGAGTCAAGAAGATTATGCCTTCCAACGGAGTCCCAGAGCGAGACATCCGTAACAGCAAACGACCAACACCTCTTGACATATCCTTTGATTTTGTCATCGCTGAGAGACCAATTTATGTACCAAATTCCGGTCCACCTTTAGCACCATTAACTATAATGCCAGCTCATGACAAAGATGGTATCATTACAGAAAAGGTTCCTATCCACGGCGGAGAAGTTTACGTTGTTACTTATAGGGACAAGCCTCAACTTCGTGTTGCAGTCAGACCTGAGAACATACGTGACTGGGTCTCAGCTCGAACTTTAGAGAATTGGGAATGGGACCAAGAAGGTAAATTTGTTGGTGAAGAAGAGGCTCCGTTGCTAGCAATCAAGCAACAGAAGAAAACCAAGAAGTCACGTGGGAAACCTGGGCGACCAGGAAAGCGAAAGCGTGCAGAAACTGATACACCTGTTACCAAAAGACCCCCGATGTCTGGATTTGGTGGCCATTCCTCGGGTCCAGCACGAAAACGGCAACAAGTGGAAGAAGAAAAGTCGATATGGACTTCACCTAATGCTCTCAAGCAAGCGAAAGGCCCGTCCCTTGTGAGTCCATCGAAAGGAGTCGGTCTCCTCAATACTGTCATCGACACAGATTTCTCAACTGATGAGGATGATACTGACAATGCAATTACTACTCAACTCAATGCTGCTACTCGGAATTCTAGCATTCCATCTGGTGGAAACACCTCAACTCCTGACCCCCTAGCTACGCTACAGACTAGTCGCCTAGTGCCATTCAAGGCTGCTCAGTCTGTCTCAACACGGGAATCCTCCGTACCCGAATCTGAGCAGCAATTCCTTACTCAGTGTATCTCAAGTCAGGAATCATCTCAATCTCAGCCCGATGGCACACAGAATACTGACAACTCGACGTCAGCTGAGTTGAGGGCATCTCGGAAGGACTCGATAGCTAAGTCGTCAAGTCTATTGGCTTTTCAGCTCTATGAAGAACTCGAACATAAAGACAAGGGCAAAAAAGTAGCCAGTACAAATGGTAAGCCACTCACCATCAGTCAAAAATATTCGCATTTTCGTCGCGCTCCTACAATGTTTCCTCAATCTCCCGAAGATAAAAATATCTTCTTCAAGGCAGCGAAAGGCAGTTCACCTCAAAGCAATCACACTCTTGAAGACCAAGGGGAAGTTTTGTCATCTGAAGATGAAGATTATAAGGATGAAGAATGGGAAGTAGACTATATCAAAGCTGACAAAAGGCAAAAGGCTAGTGACGGCAAGCGAAAACTCCACTATTTAATCAAATGGGTTGGCGATTGGGGTGACTCTTGGGAGCCGGCTGAAAATGTGAGCTTCGATGCAATACAGTCGTATGAGGGGAAGCAGTTAGGAGGGAAGAATGCATCGTGTGACAAGGTCAGCTCCGTATCGGAAGAAGTTAGAACACCAAAGAATCAAATCAATCAAGGCAAAGCACCTCAGAAAAACGGAAACACATCGCGTAAATTCCGAAGGGCTACCCCTAGATTCGACCGTCGACGAGAAGATGATTCGATTGTCAGTGGTGGTAAAGAGAGCAGCAATGATTCTCCTGATGACAGAGCCAAAAATCCCTTACCGAGTCCGACAGAACAGGATAGTGACCCTGATACACTTTTCTTAGCTAGCCGGAAGCGGAAGCTCTCGAACGATACTGCAGCCTCGATTCCATGGAAGAGAGTGAAAAATGATACGACACACCGCAGGTGATTGCATGTACCGATGAGGTGAAGACGTTACTCACACCAGGGACGACATAGAAGCCTATAATTTATTGGGGACGATATCTACGATATATCAAATCGGTAGCTAGCTTCAGGCTGTCTTCGGGAGAAGGTTAGGAGTGTTGGCCTTGTGCAGCAGGAATACCAAGGAAATGGGGCCTCGAGCTACAGTCGATCAGTTGATTGTAACCTTACATTATAATTCCTGGATAGGGTGCTGGTTTAATTAAGAGTAAAACACTTTGTTTCTCTGTTCATATTTTTGCGATTATTCGTTTAAGTTTCAGGTCGAGCTGTATGCGGTCAAGCGACTATCAGATCCCGTTGGTCTCTGAATTAGCTTGTATTTTCCGTAAATCTGCAATTTCTCCAGAATCACAGGCCATACAAAATCAATGACAGGGATATGGCGATCCCTTCGCTCGAAAACATATCGAGGAAAGGGACAGTAATCCTAGTGCTTTCTCAATATAACAATCACCTCTAATTTCTAAAGCTTAAAATTCTAGACAGTATTTTGGTTCTGTTCTGCTAAGGAATTGGTCAATTGTAAAAAACGTGACTGGCAAGGCTATCACATTTTAGATCGCAGGTGGTGGGTGGCGGCTTCTGTTAGCAACTTCTAATAAAGCTGACTATCTTCATTCCCGAGAGCTATGGAATTTTGTATTTTATATTATCAAAAAAAACTTTTATCTTCAGAGCAGCAGAAACTCGGTACATTCATATTATCTTCCTCATGTCTTGAGGTAGCAAGTATTGCCATATTTGACATGCATAAAGCAGACCCTTCTAGAGATTAGGAAAGAAACTCGGCGTCCACACTTGGTGGATAGTTCCTAAATGCAAGACCCGCTTTAGGGCCATTAGCAAGTCACTAAGGGTAATACGGAGTAATTCTTTGCTAACGATTTATTGTTATGGGTTCAAATAGACTTTGTGCACTAGAGTGATGGAAAAAGTAATATTAACCTTTCCTCTACCAACCTTGATATCGAAGTGCCAAACTCGCAGAAGTAGAAATACGACATCAAAACAAGCTTATACTGGTCATATTGTACTGGTATTTTGATTATTACCGCTAGACAAAATGTTTTTCCTACGAGGTTTGACTTTCCTCCTTAGAATAGGTTCAATCTATGCTAGTCTCATCGATAGCGATACTCACACCGAGTCATTCACAAACCCCTCCATAATTGAGCCCCGAAGAGTCCCCATTATCTACGAAACATACACACCCCCTCACCGCAGCGGCGACGACTTCGTCATAACTGACAAGCGCTCAAAAAACTGGGCCCTCCGCACAATCGACACCACCCAACCCCAAGCCAAAAACCTTGTCTTCCGCTACCACCCCCGCCTCGGCGTCCCCGTCGCTTTCACCCAAGGCATGAAGTTAAAATTTGACGTTGAATACACCGGCAATCTAAACACCGGCTCTAAACAAGATAACGTAGATTGGTATGCATGGGTCAATACTACTTCTTTAAAGGAAGCATGGAGAGAGACGAAGAATATGGGCGGGACGAAGAAGTGGAATGAGACGGCGCCGCCACAGTTGGTATATGTGGTTAAAGGGGAGGCGAATGGGGTGGGTGGGTGGAATATATTTGAGAAGATGAGGTTGGGGGATGATGGGCACTGGCCTGGGCGAGTTCCGGCTTCGGGGAAAGAACCGAATGGGCAGGAGAAAATCGCCACGCCGATTATTACGGGGCCGGGGGGGTATGAGAGGGGTCAATTTTATTCTTGTACTGAGAGGTTGAATGGGGAGCTGACGCCGGGGGTGTTAAGGTTTGGGTGGAGTCATGGTGAGGGTATATTGTTGTTTTCGTTCTATCTTGCCTTATTCCTTGGGGTGCCGTCTTCGAGCGAGTCGGCGCCGTGAT
This sequence comes from Tricladium varicosporioides, assembly GCA_021365295.1. NCBI lineage: Eukaryota > Fungi > Ascomycota > Leotiomycetes > Helotiales > Tricladiaceae > Tricladium > Tricladium varicosporioides. The sequence continues at coordinate 623,818 of JAJTIW010000023.1, forward strand.
TCTCGGCCTTGTTGTCACAAGCTCCAATCTTCTTTGCTTCTCTACGAAGCTCTTTCTCGGCATGTATCGATCGGCTAACTTACGAAGCAGACCAAGACGGTTGTGATAAAGTCGACTTACTGCGTGGACAAGCGCTCGAAATCGACTGGGACATTTGGTTTCATCGCTGTAGGGGAAATAATATCAAATCGAAGGATTGCGAGAATGTTAAGAATGTCGTCGTTGAAGAGAAAAAGTCGGATGACAATAGGGAGGAGGATGATGATGATGATGACGATGAAGAGGAAGAGGAAGAGGAAGGGGAGGTGGATGAGTAAAGCGGATTGCATGGGAAAAGGTGAGAATCTCTGCTGTTATAGTGAAGTTTGATACTAGGGACTCAGATAGGGAGTCGTTGTTTGAGAGTGGCAGTATGACCGGTAGCACAGATATATACGTACTAGAAGGTCTGTCTCCATCTCACCCTTTGCCGCTTTCCGGTCATAGAGACTCGGAGTGAAGTTCCTGCCAATACTATTTATATAAACCGTCACCAGAGTCACATTCTCATATAAAAGTCCATCAAAATAACGAGAGTGCTTTAATTTATATATTTTTTTTGAAACTTTAGGTTCATTACCGCTTTCCAAAAATGAATGTTTGGCCATGTAGTGCCATGTACTACCATTACTAGTAGTGGTTAGGGTGCCATGGTATATAGTTGGCTTTGGTCCTGCTTCCCTCCAAAAACGCCCCTGTGTCCTTTCTTGCAATTCAATGCGCTTTAGTCTTACATAGCCGTGCATTTTGGATATATGCTGACGTTGGTCGTGACGATGAGGCTGATAGTGGTGGTGGTGAGGTCGTGAGAGAGATGAAGAAAGAGGTATAGTATATGATGTAAGGAGAGACATGAGTATTATTAGACATAAGTTGTAAGATATAAATCGTCGGAAAAGATCCAGTCCTTCCCAACTACGAGCGAGAGGAAGAAAGGAAAATATTAGGGAGCGTGAACTTGGCAATATCTTTATTGAAGAAGCTCAGAAGAACTTCTCCTCGTCGATGTCAAGTGAGTGCACATAGCTATTCAACAACAACCTTCTCTTCAACACACCTGCAAACTCCAGTCCTCGCTCCTCGTTTGAGATATTATGCGCCTGGATGAGAACCAAAAGGAGGAATCCTTCGATGATCATAGTAGGCGTGTTGCAGAGGAGTTGACCTGTGGTAGACCACTTCATGACTGAGGCAATGAAAATAAGGATGAAGACGAGGCCGACGGAAGACAGGGTGGTCCAGCGGGAGCCAAGCGTATTGCCCATCCAGAGAGAGATCCGTGCAGCGAGGGAGCGAACCTCAACGCGCTTTTCGCTAACGGGAACGTTCAGCAGATCGAGGAGTGAGCGGTCAGAGGCGGAAACAGCAGCGAATTGCTTGTTGACGTCCTCTTCTTCTCGGCAGTACAAATTCCTCAGCACGAAGCCATCGATGAAACCCACCAAGCCAGTGAAGGTTCCAATAATCAGCCACCAATTATCGCTGAATTGCAGCATTGGACCGACGGAGATCCAGACGATAGTGACGACTATGGAAAGAGTGACTCCTATTCCAGAACCCATGATGTCGGCGAAGTTGTCGATTTGACGCTCAACCCAATCGCGGTTCCGTGGAGCAATTTCGAAGATTGGGTTGGGTTTCTCATCGGTTGTGATTTCGCGGAGACGGTGCTCGACTTCGGCGTCGATTTTGAGGGCGTAGTGGAGACATTTTTCGAGGTTGTCTTCTTGTTGTTGCTGAATATTTTGGAGGAAGACACTAGTCTGTAGAATTGTCAGCAGCCATTTTAGATAGTTGGGCCCGGCATTGAGTCGAAAGGAGATTTATGGCATTCGATAGCCATAAATAGATGTACATACAAAGGTGAGGGCAACAGCTGTAGCTGTGTTGACATATAACTGCCAAGTGTCGCTAAAGTCGTAGATCTTTCCAATGCCAATCCATGTAAAAATACCGACCCAGTAGAAGATATAAGCATACAAAGAACCTAAGACCTTGGCAGTTCCATGGCACATCTTGCTCCAGACATACTGGAACCGACTTGGCCGTCCGGTAACCATATACAGCGATTCTTCCACTTCGTCATCAATCGGCCGTCCGTTAAGTGTAAGTGCCTTTGGCTGATCTTTATGCGTCTCCATCCATTGACAGCCTGGGATCTGACGTAAAAGTCGTTCACAGGTCATGCTTCTTGACTGGATTTCGGCAAGAGTTGTCATGAGAGCTTGGGCACCGTTTTGTTGTTGACGAATGAGCAGAATGTCGGTAATGTAGACTTGAATAGAGCTTCCATTCTGCATCATGATTTGCCAAGTATCATTCATCCCGTAGATAAGGCCAAGAATCACCCATGCAACAACAATTGCCAACATGACGAAGAAGACAGTGCTGGAACCAGCCGCCCTGGTAATCTTGTCGAAGACATTTGGCTTCCTGGTTGATCGAACTTCCTCCTCAGTTGAGATTTCCGTTGTCGTGATACGAGGAAGTTCCTTTTCATCAGGTTGAGATTTGCTGTAAGATGGTGGCGGAGGAGTCGGACCAGCGAACTCCGTTCGCACCTTCTGTGTTGGTGCAGCAGCGTATATCGGACCCTTGGCTGGGAATATGGAAAGTTTGAACCTCTGCCACGGTGAAGACATGTTGACAATATTCAGCGAACTTTCCAAGACACCAAGAGCAACCCAAGAATCAGAAGCCAAGAAGAGGAATTAAGTATGCCGAGAAGAAAGTTATGCGGATATCCAGGCCCATATAACATCCGCTCAAGGAGTGAGTATCAGAACCGAGTAAGAGAAGGCATGGATATTTGATATCTGTTGCAACTGAGGGATCTGATCGAACAGCTCACTAGCCACTAGTCGTGGATCACAAGTCGCAAACCTCTGAATTGTCCACGCATGAGAAACGTCAAAAACACCTAGATAACAGACGAGCCAGTCGAGAGAATGAAAGTCAAGATGACACTGTTTGAAGAAACAAAGTAGCCAAGAGGAGCCGATGGCAAGTGGTGAGGCTCCCCTCGAACATTGAACCCCACTAAAGATACAGCTTGGCAAAACGCCACAAAACGTGAAAGGAAGATGCGTTGCGTGAAATGATATCACTTTGCCGAAGATCATAGCTATCACTCCTGGTTGGTGTTGTATCTCAAAGCGAAGGGGCACGTAAAACAAGAGTATAGCCAAGCCAGAGGGAGCAGGGGCAATTATGCGCCAAGATATAGCACAAGCAACTCAGAACGTATGATAAATCGATATCCGCAGCAAACTGCCGCGTAAGTACTTCCTTATTGTATGAAGATCTTGACCTGAGCCACATGCCCCAGATGCACAGACTTGAGGCTCTTCAATGGAAAGCATATCGCTGCAAAGAAGGTTTCGATCATGCCAAGGCATCCCCGTATGGCAATAGCAAGAATAGAGCAATGGCTAGTTTCTTGATGAAGCATATACCGGTATAACTATACAACCAGGGATCAACCAGCTGCTCAAAATAAACATTGTAGCTTCCCTTTCCGCCGAATAGAGGATGAAATTCTGGGCTGAGGTGGCGACGCGTATACAGTCCGAACTGTTACCTAAGAATGGTAATTGTGGCTGAAGAGACATCAGATAGGATGTCACTGCTGGATCATGATTGTCGTGCATCACTGGCTGTTGACAGAACGAGAGATGTCGTCGATACAAAGTTCCTAACGTTGAATGAAGCATCACATAGCCGAGATCTTTTTTAGCAGGGATTCTGCATCGGCCCGCTAGCTTCAGCTAATCTTTTGGCCAGTTAAAACCCAGTAGTTACAAACGACAAATTCTCCGGTAGGTCAGCACGAGCTCAAACACCACGAGTATGATACTCCTTGGCAAGTTAAGCATGTTCGATTTAAGCATGATTCGAAACTCTGGAAGTCCCAAAGAAGCTTGTGCTCTTGTACTCTTTCCTAGTTGACCAAGTGTTCCTCTCAATTGAGGGGGCGGATGGCGGCACGGCACTCTTCATGGTTCCAAAGAGCTACAATGCAGAGAAGCCTTTAATCGGGACGATCTTGTTGTTCTCGGCATATATCTTTCGGCACTTTGCTGTGAAGATCGCTCATGCTGTAGATTTCTATTGACAAATTCTGTTGTTACAGCTGGTCCACGCGTCGTACTGCGAGTAAAGGGTGATGACAAGTCATTGCCAATCAATAGAATAAGGAAACATGCTTCTATACAAACTAACGATGCCAAGAGGCACTGGGCTCATCCTCCACCACTGGGTTTTTCTAAGAAGGAGCGAGCAGTATATTATTAACTTGCATCCTCTTCTCCGAGTCAGAACTGACACCTGTCAGATCTGTGCTTGAGTTCTTCAAGTACATACCTTGTTTACATAGAACATTGGTAAGCCAATCAGGAGTTCTGGGGAATTTGTCACTTCGAAACTTCACATCCAGGCCTTGCTGCATGATTTCCAACACGCTCCCCGAGTGGGTCAATCAGCTCCTTTCTTGCATGATCCATGCACACCTGCCAAGCGCCACCAGATACTTAGCTGTGTATAAGCCCAATCGCATTGACAAGCACGAACTTGCGGTCGGAGCTCTTGGATATTTTAGAGTAATCGTATCATACGCCATTGAAACAGCCAAGTCCAACTGTTCATAAGCTTAAACATAGTGCACAAGAACTTATGGAGCGAGTGTTTACAGTCTGGGGGAAATAGGGTAATGATCCAGAGCAAAATCGTGCGCTAGCTCCACACTTTCTTAGTTCCACACACCTTATGTGTAACCCCTTGCTTCAAAATTGCAGCAAGAGGCTGTCCACTTAGACCTTGGAATGACTATTTTTTGTCGTCACCGACGGTGGCAATTGGTTCGACGTAAGAGAGCATGTCCCAAGTTATTTGTAGGATACTTCGTCCAGATTCCTCGCATAACACATTCTGTATCGCAAAAACTACCATTTGAAAGTCATCGCACAAAAATTCTCAGCTTATTTTGTCTCATCTATATCACAATCCATTCGACATGGATTCGAGCTCAAGCCAATCCGACAAGATCGTGGCCGATGTCTCTGACCAACCAGCTGAGACGACAAAGTCACAACAATCATCACCGGAAACAACTCTTCCGGTATCTAGAGTAATGCCAGAGGACAAACCACAAGCCTTAACCCAAACGAAGACTGTTACTTCGTCATCCTTCAAAGAAGATGGATCGAATGATGATGCCGATACCATAACCGCTAATCCAGAGGACCCTTACGATCTTCGAAATGCCAAACGCGTGGATAATACCAAGAAATCCATAGCTCAGGCACATCCTAAAGGAAAGGTTAGACATATCAAGAAGTATTATAACAGACAAAATGCTCTGATCGATGCCTATCTCGGAAGTAGCGATGAAGAAGCTCTCGAGGTTGAGGATGCTCTCCAAAATGGAGGAAAGGTCAAGCTTGCAGTCAATGGAAGTTTCGCAGTGAATTTCTTCTTGTTCATCATCCAGATGTATGCTGCGATATCGACTGGGTCCCTCTCCTTGTTCGGAACAGCTGCAGATGCATTTGTCAGTCTTCCTGGTGACGGCTTAAATTATTTCGCAATGGCTGACAGTATATCAGATGGACCTTGTTAGTTCGGTCGTGATGCTCATTACCTCTAGACTGGCAGCAAAACCCAACGTGAAGAAGTTCCCTGTTGTACGTACCTCGGACTCCCGCATTGATTGTCAAGCCTAATCATCCAGGATGTAGGGCCGAAAGAGGGTTGAGACTGTTGGAATTATCCTTTTCTGTGCTTTGATGACAACGGTTGCTGTTCAACTGATCGTAGGTCTCCGATCATCGGCAAATGTACTCTTCTAACATCATCTAGATTGAATCTGGACGAAGCCTCGGCAACGGACCACGGGATTCTGAGGCTTTGCACCTGATACCCCTGATTTTTGTTGGGATAGCCAGTAAGTATTCTTCTATATTGTCAAGAATTCCTCCCCTCAACTACAATCTTCGACTTGATTTCCAGCAGAGATTCGCAACCATTTACATCCTGTTTTCTTCTCGATTTTTGTCGCACCTTGTGCTGTCGCGCAATGCTAACTTATCCTGATAGTCTTCTCAAAAGGATGTATGTTCGTCTATTGTTTCATTCTTCGACGATACCCGGCGGCTCATATCTTCATGGTAGGCTTTCTTAAATCCTCAACCCGATAATGTTACTCATCTTCAACCAGATTGATCACCGTAATGATATCGTTGTTAATGCTTTCGGTCTCATAATGTCCATCGTCGGAACAAGATTTAAGAAAGTATGGTTTCTTGATCCTATTGGTGCTATCTGTATCGCTCTCCTTATCCTTTGGTCTTGGGCAAGCACAGCTTTCGAGCATATGTGGTTCCTCGTCGGCAAGTCAGCGCCTCAAGATTTCCTCAACAAACTTGTTTATGTTTCCGTCACCCACGATCGGCGGATTCTGAAGATCGATACCGCTCGGGCATACCATGCTGGTGACAAGTATTATGTTGAGGTGGACATAATTATGGCAGCTGACTTGCCCCTGAGAGTAACACATGATGTGGCGGAAGGCTTGCAGAGGAAGCTTGAAGGTTTGGCAGACGTTGAGCGCGCGTTCGTGCATGTTGACTACGATGGGACACACGATATCCAGGAAGAACACAAGCCATTATACGATAGAGAAGAGGCAAAGGAGCCATTGATACAAAGAGTGAAGTCGAAGATGGGATTCCGGACGAAGGTGACAGAAGCCACGGAGGTACGGGGGAGCTAATACTAGTCGTAATTGTCTTGTCTTGTCTTTTTTTGTTCGCAATCTATATAAAAGTTAGAAATGTATATCCTCTGAAGTTCAAATAAGGGGAAGTTAGGCTGTTTCGGAAGTGTCTCGGTCCTCCATCGATGAATGTCAACAGAGATGTCGCTCAAAGTGAGTCAACCCCCTAAAAAACGGTCCGAAGTAATAGTACACGATGGCTCACTCTGTTTACAGTCGTTGAGAAGTCCAATTCCATCTCTTACTGTACTGCACAGTCATAGATGGTATAGACATGCATCACGTGGAATCCATGTGATTGATTCAAGTCAAGCCCCTTTCTCAGCCGCAACCTGGAAAAGCCTGCGATAAATCATTGCCATCAAATTGAAGGTCATGCGACAACGCGGAATTTCCCTCCTCTCGGTTCGTTCGTAGTGTCTTATATTCATTGATTGGTGTTCAGCCACGACAGTTGGTGGTAATGAAACAGGCGCTCAGCGTGACAACACGAAAATTGTAGCTTTTCGGTGTACTGAATGGCTCTCCCACAAGTCCTCGAGGACCTAACAATGAAGATAGAATACATTGACGTGGTGCAATCTGTGGGGTCGTCTTGACTCGTGGTGATCAGATCATGGCGTACAGAAAACAAGGCAAAGATTTCTTTCGCGTTCGTGTTTTCGGGAGCATCTCGTGTTCAGGGGTTAATATGCCAAGGATCAAAGCGCGCTAGCACATCCGAGCCCGATCTTCATGCATATTGATTGGCTACTAGAATCCGGGGTAAGGTTGGCATCACTATAATTAAATTGTTTCGTGCATCTTTTGCCATGGCACTTCCTTTTGCGCAACTTAATAAAGTCTCCCTGTCTTCGCCCTTCTTTCATTCTTGTCCTCGTCGTCCTTTTGCCAACCTGACATTCGTTGCTTTCGCTACGCTCGCTCACTTCACACTCGTTCACGTGTAATTAATCCTACAACAATCAATATGAAGGCCTCCACCATCCTCCTCGGCTTCGTCGCCGTCGCATCTGCCAACTTGGTCCCACGTCAAGGATCGTCAACTGCCTCGGTCGCACCGACCACCACCTCCGTCTCTCTCTCTCCAACAGCAACCTGTCTCGCTGCTTGCCCGATCGGGGATGTCAATTGCCAGGCGGCTTGTGTTGGTACCGCTCACCCCAACTCTGCTCAAGCCTCGCAGACCAATGATTGCGCCGCAAAGTGTATTCAAGGAAATGGTACTACCGCTGAGTCTCTAGCCTATGCAAAGTGTATTCAAGGCTGTATCTCCTCGTACTTCCCAACTTCACAAACAGTTGGTGCGGCTGTGGGTGGATCAACCGTTGCCTCAGGATCCGCTACTGGAACTGCTGCTGCTGGAACTGGCTCAAAGACCGCTTCTGCTGGTTCAACCGCTACCGGTAGGTTCATTCTCCATGTGTATTGACAATTGCTGATAAGACTAGGTTCCGCAGCCACTGTCGCAACCGGCTCCTCAACCGGCACCGCCGCACCCAGCTCAACCTCTAAAGCTGCAGCTGCCAACAATATCGCCCGTGTTGCATCTGTCGGGGGGTTTGCAGGTCTCTTCATGGCCATCTTCGCCCTGTAAATGACCTCTTCCGCACAGAAAATATCCTTTGCATGGTCTTTTCTTCTGAGTGGTATTGGTGGAATTAATGATAATGCTGATATTGTGGTCGGATTTGATAAGGGAGTTTATACCAGTGAGGGGGAAATTGGGTATATTTATGCGTAGTTATTGATCTTTTGATCTTTAGGCAGGATTTACAATACCCTATAAGTTTCGTGCAATTTATGCTTTGACCGTCAATCCGGGGAGATCTCCGTTGCGCGTACTATTAGTCAAATTTGCTGTTCTATTACAGGGTCCCTAACTAGGCTTTTATCAAACTTATTTTCCATCCCCAAAAGCTTCAAAGATATATCACAGTATTACAATGCTATACAACATATCTTAGTCCAAGGTTGAGATGTTTTCGCCAATGGGCTGTATGAGGTTGATTTCCGGGATCTTCTAGTTCTTCGGTTCTTCAATTGTCATAGAGTTCAAACCCTAACTGACGTCTGCCCATCAAAGTCCGTATAATTCCATTCATTGATGTGCTATCTAGACAGGAACTCCACTTACCAATGATCATTCGACCGGAGGCTTCTCCAGCCGCTTCATATGATTCTCTGCTCGCTCCTTCCGATTATCTTCATCTTTGAGGACTAGAACAGATAGCGGACCTATAAAACCATAGGGTGCTCGATATGCCCCTTGTGACTCTACAAAGGTTCGTCATTCATTAGTTTTAAAAACCATCCACCAACCCGGACAAAAAATCCATCGACCTGCAATTGAATAAGAACCGTGAATCCCTTGTCAAAGTTCGCGCCCTGCCATGCTAAACAGTGAACGCTAAGCACCTTGACCCTATGCGGTCATAATAGAAACCATCTCCAAACCCAATGACAGCTGGCCCTGAGATATATCGTGTTGTTCGAGAAGCCCTCGGGAATTTTAAGTCTAATTTGAATTCATCCATTCATGAATTCTCTACCCGTCTCGCCTTATACACAGCTCTGTCGGCGTTTTCCAAGTTCAGAAAATCGGAATACTCAAGTCGATCTTGATACGCCGTCTTACAAACTACTCCACTCGGGAGCTCATAAATAATAACAGTTCTTTCTGCTGACCAACTGGGATCATACTTCCTGTTGGGCTTCCTGTCTCCAAAGACCCCCTTTGGAGTGACGTGCTCTTCTCAAACCTCACTACAGTCTACTGGTAGTTCCTATCATCCACATATTTCTCGGATAGCCGACCCATTGAGAAAACTAAGACTAATTAATCCAATGACTTGTAAAATAATAAAAGCCAAGCTTCAGATATAATATCGTAACTCCGTGAGGGTGGAGGGGGGACCCTACTTTTTTCCATAGTGTCAACTGCGAGTTTGTGCTATGACCTTCAAGACTTGACAACCCACTCAGGCTTTACTCTTAATAATGTCACCTAAATATTCTTAAAGGGATATAATATCTCAAAGAGTGATATGTTGTTTAGATTAAGTATTTGTAAGATCTTTCCCTGAATTGTATTTGTCGGTTCACTAAGTTATAGTGATTGGACTGCATTTCACGTATCACTAAGCAAATATAGAGCGAATCTTATACGTGCTGTTGTGAAGGTTTAAAGTGCGTCTGTTGGGATCTAAGCTAGAAGATGAGGTTTATATAGACAAAGGAACCTACATAAATCACGTGGTAAATCACGTGATATTATTCCAACAGTATTTGTTGATGTGAGGCCTGGAGGCCTCAGGCAAGTGATTGCTCCAGCACGTGCGTTTCAGGCACGTCTCACTAGTTGTCCTCCATATGTGGCCTGAAGACTTTCGAAGTTTTATTCGGTACAATAACAAGACAAGAGAAGACAGCAAGAGACTGTATGCTGTTCCCAATAGACTTGATTTACCCTGATTCAGGCCCTCCCAAATCGCGTTGCGTTGATGACCCTTAGTCATCCGATTGGCTGGAGTCGTTAATTCCAACAATTTTAGTCTAATATGTCAACCACCTAAATCATCTAAGTCAGTGTTAATCGAGGTGCCATTTTAAGGGTGCTCTAAGAAAACTCTTTCTTGCAATAGTAGAATATACCCTAGGCTAGTTGTTCGGAAATATTTCTGCTCTAAGTGCCTACGGTGATGAACTGGTTGTTTCCCTTATGAATATATGTAAGTGATAATAGGTATGGGGATAATGTAAAGTCTGACCTCTCTTTCGCGTTTTAGAGCCTTAGGTAGGTGATCTGCAACCGTGGTAACCTTTTAGTGATAACGTTATCCTTAAACCATCAGGGCATGTAGCTATACTGTATTATACGGGTAGTTAGTACTACTTGTAGTAGTATATTTTAGTCCTTGAGCTACTCTATTCAGAGCGAGGCTTCGTTGCTATAATATTCTTGTAGGTGTTATAACGTAGGCACCAATATTGTTGGATATTTTCAGAGATGATGTTTTATTTCTATAGGGAGAAGTGCTATATATATAGACCTGGAGTCTGTAAGGTTGCCTGTTGCTGCCTATTGCTACCTAATATCATGACTCATAGAAGGCAGCAGTTGTCCTTACCTATCTTTGTTGTTGTCAGTTCAGGGCATGACGCCTTACCTATTGTAGTTTAGCGTAGAACAGCTGGAGAGATTACTATCTCTCAACACCACTCCTTATAATTAGTTATTCAGTTATTCCAATATATTCAGTGCTGGCACAAGGTCCAATTGCATCAATTGCATCAATTGTAGAAGAACCCTCTGATCCAACAGTTGTCTATATTGAACAAATACTATAGACCGTGACAATACTACAACATGTTAAACAAATTTCAAGTAAATTTAAGAGATGCACACTTTATAATTTGTCTTTAGTTTCTAGGTACTACCTCCGGTAGTTCGTACAGGCCCTCGGCCCTATCTCGTCTTTAGTCACTAGTTAACCTTTTTTTATTGATGCGTATGCACTATCAGGGCTAGGATGGAGATTTACCATTGTAGCATTTGATATCGGAACCGCAAAGACAGGCAATGAATTAAAGGACAATGATGTTATTAAATGCAGTGGGCATAGTCTATGAATTCTCTTCATTTGGAAAGAGTCGGCAGCTTGGCAATGATCTTGACACCTACGAAGCTGAGGCACAAGCGATTACCAACCGCCAATAGTTCAATGGTGTTGTTGAAGTGAGGCCTGGAGGCCTAAGGCACGTACTGGCCCCTCGTTGTGTTGATGACATTTAGTCGTCCGATTGGCTGGAGTTGTTAATTTCACAGGCATTACTAGTTAGTAATTATGATCATGGTCGTCCAAATTACTAGCTATTGGTTAGTTTGTGAAGAATTTGGTTACTTCTCGATTATTAAAAATGTGTTGTGAACCGTACCAGGTGACAATGAACAGAGGCTCAGCTCCGCCAACGTTTTCAAGGTGTCCCAACACCAATAACAATTTCATGACCAAAAAGCACTCCTGCATCACTGAGCATAGCTAGAAAGTGCCATTTAGCGACCTCAAATTACAAAGAAAGGGCACTATACTGAGTTTACCACGATCTCAGTGCTCGATTAGACTTCGTTCACTGTCATGATGGCAGGCCTGGGCGAGGCTGCAAGCATCATTGCCGTGATTCAGATTTCGGGGAAGGTGTTTGACTTGTGTCAAACATATTATGTGGGGGTGAAGGAAGCTCGAAAGGATATCAAACGACTCCGGGAAGAAATAACGTCGCTCCAAGATGTTTTGGTAAATCTAGCAGACCTGGCTGATGATCCGGGTATGGCCCAAGGATCAATCTTAAGCCTTCTCAATCAACAACGCGGGCCAGTTCAGCAGTGTCAAAAAGATTTAACAGAGCTGATTACAAAATTAGAGGCTAAGCAGGCGAAGAATAAGATGAAGCAGTTTGGGTTAAGAACTTTAAAATGGCCGTTTACTAGCAAAGATGTTGAGAAGCTCCTCGCCATTACTGGAAGACACAAAGCAACATTTAATCTGGCTTTAACTATGGATCATGTGTAAGTAGGGCCATATATATTTATTACAAGTATAGACTGATAGTTATTAGAGGTCTGGCACGAAGCATAAAGGACGATGTAACAAGATTGAGTGATGGCATAGCAGAGTTACAGGTCAGGCAAAAAACCCTTATTGCACGCGAGATCCAGCAATGGTTATCATCTCCAGACGCGTCTTCAAACCACAACGCTGCCTGCAAAAAGCGGCAACTAACGACAGGGGCATGGTTTATTGAAAGCGACGAGTTTAATGAATGGAAAACATGCCCAAATTCCTTCCTCTGGCTACATGGCATTCGTGAGTCTATCTGTACCCATCATGCAGATACCTTGATCGCTAACTGGGGGCTACAGCTGGTTGCGGGAAGACTATTCTGTGGTGAGGCTTCTAACTAAGATTCGAGTATGAAAGTAGCTAATTGGAACTCTAGCTCGACTATTATTGAACATGTAAAGTCTCTTTATGGATCGGATCCTACAGTTGCAATCACCTTCTTTTACTTTGACTTTAATGACACCGAGAAGCAACGACACGAGAAATTATTACGATCACTGATTGAACAACTCTCTATGCAGTCTGTGAAATCAATGGATGTCCTGAATATCCTTTTCGCAAATAGCCATGATGGGCGGCAACAGCCCACAAAAGATGCTCTTTTGTTGGCCCTACAACATATGCTAAGAAATTTTCAGCGGACTTTCATCATTCTTGACGCTTTGGATGAGTGCAAGGAAAGAGAAGAGCTCCTAGGGTTTCTAGAACATAGTATGAATTGGAAATTTGAGAATTTGCACGTCTTAACCACAAGTAGGAGGGAGAGAGACATTGAAGAGACTCTTACATATTTGGCTACTGACCAGATTTGTATCCAAAGTGCCCTTATCAGTGCTGATATTCAAACCCACATTTGCGAACAACTTCAGAACGACCCAAAGTTAAAGAAGTGGCCTATAAATGTCCAAAGAGAAATCGAGAAGACCTTAATGGACGGAGCCCATGGGATGTATGTTATAACTCCTATCTACCTTACATGTCCTAACTTTCACTGACAACCTTTTTAAGGTTTCGATGGGTTGTGTGCCAACTAGATGCGCTAAGGAAATGCCTGAAACTCAATGCACTACGAAAAGCACTACATTCACTGCCGAAGACTTTAGACGACACATATGCTCGGATACTGTATAGCATCGACGAAGAATACAGCCAAGATGCTTTCACCATTCTACAATGGCTGGTATATTCCGTGAGGCCACTCCGAATAGAAGAAGTTGCCGAAGTTGTTGCTATCGATATAGATCATTTGCGGTTTGAGGCTGAAAATCGACTTCCGGAGCCTCGAGACGTATTGACGATATGCTCCAGCCTGGTAACGAGTACAGCAGTAATGGTTAATGATGGTTATGGTGTCTCTTTTGAGGCAGAAGAACTCAGACTTGCCCATTTCTCTGTTAAAGAGTATCTAATCTCTGATCGTGTTCGAACTATACCAGCTCCCCAGTACAATATACAATTATATGCCGAAGATCGAATTGCTCAGGCATGTTTAATTTACCTTCTGCAGTTTAATGAGTCTACATTACTCACATTAAATAATATCGATGATTTTCCACTTGCAAGATATGCAGCAGAACAGTGGACTCGCCATGCCCGAGCAGCTACCAAGGATGTAGATCGAGTCAGTCAGCTAATTACACAGCTTTTTCTTTCGGAAAGAGGCTCCTACATTAATTGGATTCGACTGTTTGATCCGGATTCGTCACGGGTTGGCGTTAATATGTCAAAGAGTATCAGTGATGTCCCCTCTCCACTGTACTACGCTTCACTTGAGGGCCTATTTAAATCAGTTGTGAGTCTGCTTGAGAAAGGCGCCAACATCAATAACTGGGGTGGATATTATGGAAACGCACTCCAAGCGGCTTCAATAAAAGGTTACGAGTCTATTGTTATGCTCTTACTTGATAAAGGAGCCGACGTTAATGCCCAGGGTGGATGGTATAGAACTGCGCTTCAAGCAGCTTCAATAGAAGGGTACGAGTCTATCGTTACACTCTTACTTGATAAAGGAGCCGACATCAATATCCAGGGTGGACCGTATGGAAACGCGCTTCAAGCGGCTTCAGTAAAAGGAGACGAGTCTATTGTTATGCTCTTACTTGATAAAGGAGCCGACGTCAAGGCCCAGGGTGGAGATTATGGAAACGCGCTTCAAGCAGCTTCAATAGAAGGGAACGAGTCTATCGTTACACTCCTACTTGATAAAGGAGCCGACGTCAATATCCAGGGTGGACTGTATGAAAACGCACTTCAAGCGGCTTCGATAAAAGGGTACCAGTCTATCGTTACACTCCTACTTGAGAAAGAAGCCGACGTCAATGCCCAAGGTGGACGGTATAGAAATGCGCTCCAAGCAGCTTCAATAAAAGGAGACGAGTCTATCGTTACACTCTTACTTGATAAAGGAGCCGACGTCAATGCCCAGGGTGGAGATTATGGAAACGCGCTTCAAGCAGCTTCAATAAAAGGGAACGAGTCTATCGTTACACTCTTACTTGATAGAGGGGCTGATGTCAATGCCCAAGGTAGACCGTATGGAAACGCGCTTCAAGCAGCTTTAATAAAAGGGAACGAATCTATCGTTACACTCTTACTTGATAAAGGAGCTGATGTCAATGCCCAGGGTGGACCGTATGGAAACGCACTTCAAGCCGCTTCAGTAAAAGGGAACGAGTCTATCGTTACACTCTTACTTGATAAAGGAGCTGATGTCAATGCCCAAGGTAGACCGTATGGAAGTGCGATTCAAGCGGCTTCAATAAAAGGGAACGAGTCTATCGTTTCACTGCTACTTGAGAAAGAAGCCGACGTCAATGCCCAAGGTGGACGGTATAGAACTGCGCTCCAAGCAGCTTCGATAAAAGGAGACGAGTCTATCGTTACACTCTTACTTGATAAAGGAGCCGACGTCAATGCCCAGGGTGGAGATTATGGAGACGCGCTTCAAGCAGCTTCAATAAAAGGGAACGAGCCTATCGTTACACTCCTACTTGATAAAGGAGCTGATGTCAATGCCCAAGGTAGACCGTATGGAAACGCGCTTCAAGCAGCTTCAATAGAAGGGAACGAGTCTATTGTTATGCTCTTACTTGATAAAGGAGCCGACGTCAATGCCCAGGGTGGGCTGTATGGAAACGCACTTCAAGCGGCTTCAGTAAAAGGAGACGAGTCTATCGTTACACTCTTACTTGATAAAGGAGCCGACGTCAATTCACAAGGTGGAGATTATGGAAACGCACTTCAAGCCGCTTCAATAAAAGGAGACGAGTCTATCGTTACACTCCTACTTGATAAAGGAGCCGACGTCAATTCACAAGGTGGAGATTATGGAAACGCACTTCAAGCCGCTTCAATAAAAGGGAACGAGTCTATCGTTACGCTATTACTTGATAAAGGAGCCGACGTCAATGCCCAGGGTGGACGGTATAGAAATGCGCTCCAAGCGGCTTCAATGGAAGGGAACGAGTCTATCGTTACACTCTTACTTGATAAAGGAGCCAACATCAATACTCGGGGTAGATAATATGGCAACGTGTTGTAGACAGCTTTATTCAGAGGGTACAAAGTTGAGATAGGGCGAGAAAAAGAGAACACTGATTTCAAAAAGCTAATTATAGTCCAAATCTCAGATATCAGAACATTTTGGTCTATCTCGAACAAAGATTCTAATTTGGCTAAAGTAGAGGTCACTACCTCACCTCTCTTATTACTATCATTAAGAGTTAATAGAAAATCATCCTTCTTAGAGACTATGCCTAGCTTAGAGGTACTGTGTAGAAACCTTCTGTGCTCTAGCAATTTAGTATTTTTCTCCTTTAACGATTATAATCTTATATACAACAGAGATCAACAGATTGAAACTCTAAAGACGACAATACAAGGAGCTCCAGTAAATGGCGAGAATAATTTTGAATACCCCGTACTACATATACGAATCTACTTGTAGGTTCAGCTCCGACGAGTTTTATTAGAATAAACTCTGTGCTGTCTCAAATAACACCAGGCTGGTACCCCTACCCCACTTTCCACACTGCAACTATAACCAATGGACACATGGTTGCCTCTAGCGTAAGAGAGGTGGAAATGATATTCGTAGAGTTCTTGACGCCAGAAAACCTTATACACCAATCGAAATTTAATAAAATACTGGCGAAAGTCTACCTGAGACCCTACCAGATCAAACAGCTATCTATCATCGCCCT
Source organism: Tricladium varicosporioides (assembly GCA_021365295.1). Taxonomy (NCBI): domain Eukaryota; kingdom Fungi; phylum Ascomycota; class Leotiomycetes; order Helotiales; family Tricladiaceae; genus Tricladium; species Tricladium varicosporioides. The sequence goes on from JAJTIW010000023.1 coordinate 640,455, forward strand.
CACACCTTACAGCCGTCAGGTTGAGCTCCTGAAAGGTGGGTTGTCCCGCTTCATTAATGCAGAAGTGTCTCGTATTAATATATTTCAGGCTCGTGAAGTAGATGTCGTTGTTTTGTCACTGTGTGGGGTATGCCCATAGCCTGTAATTGTAAGCATTAGTGTTGAATATAGACAACAAAGATAGGTAAGGACAACTGCTGCCTTCTATGAGTCATGATAATAGGTAGCAATAGGCAGCAACAGGCAACCTTACAGACTCCAGGTCTATATATATAGCACTTCTCCCTATAGAAATAAAACATCATCTCTGAAAATATCCAACAATTAGGAAGCAGATATGCTCTTTCCCGTCTAGTTCAGGCCAGCAGAGTCTATAGTCTGGTCTCGAGTTTCTCACAGCCCCAGCTATAGAAAGGGCAGCGACTCTTCCCTGGAAGGTTCGTATGGACAATATTGATCATATTAAATTACCGTTACGGCGATTTGATCTCTATCCTTGTCAGTTCAGAATATAATGCCTTACCTATTGTACTTTAGCGTAGAACAGCTGGAGAGATTACCGTCTCTCGACGCCACTCCTTATTATCAATTAATCAGTTATTCCAATATATTCAGTACTGGCACAAGCTTCAATTGCATCAAATGCACAAGAACCTTCTGATCCGACAATCCTTTTACTGAAATGATAGGCCTTCTCGACTGGCGCATCCCCACTATTCACCTTCTCGCTTTATCATTTTGCAACATTATGCGGCTCTAGAGACATCATAAGTGGTCGCTCGTTGTGTGGATATAGAGGATTAATAATTAGTGCATGTGTGAATATACTTTCTAATTTAGTAATAGTTTGTGTCTTGCAAAAGCAGATTGTCGAATAAGTCATGACCTCAAGCGCCGCCTAGCCAGTCTAGTGCCTACAACAATCACTCCATAATAGAAATAGCAAAACACATATAGTTTCTCAATCAATCAACATATTTTCCAATCATACTCGCCTGTGTAATTGGCAAGCGACTTAGCCTAATATACTCTCCCTGATTCAACACAGATCTACGCGAGCATAAAGGGGCGGAGACCAGAGGCAGAAGATATTAGCTATCATCTTCTGTCTTTCTTCCCCACGGTTATAACTTATTATATATCTCTATCAAATTAGGGTTATAAGCACAGGACTTGATTCTATCTATTTTCATTAGTAGTACATGTATTTCTAATATACAGGAATCCTTATTTTTTTAATGTAAAAAAAGTGAGTTTAGGCTTTCGGTTTTAAGTTCCTTGTATTATATCTCGAACAAGTCGCCCTGATCAGATCAAATAATATGGAACGGATTAGATAGAGAAGCAGATACTAGATGGAGCTATTAGAACACATTCGTAAGGCTTTTTTACAAATCATCTTTAGTTCTTACTAAATAATAGCTCTAGAAAAAAGGTAGGAGTCTTAATCGAAATATTACAGGTTCGCCTTGTCACCACGCGATAATCTCTATACGTGGAAGGTATTACTTCAGGATAAGCATCTTCTCTCAAAAGAACATAGATGATCTTTAATCAGATTCTATAAGGAAATATGTGAAGGAATTGACACAGCGCTCAAATTTGCACTAGCAATAACCTATAACCTGGACGGGATCACGAGAGTACCTATAGGGAACCTTTATATTAATAGAGGTATACAAATACCTTAGGTTTCTGATTCCAGCTAACAAATCTTTTAAAGCCTCCGCTAGTGAGCTTTGGTACGAATGTTGATACAATAAGAGGGGAAAAACCGAAATCCTCAATAAGAGCTAAAGCAGTAGAAGAACCAGGCTACATCGGAACCAAACTGCAACAAAAGTCCAGCCGAGAACAGGAGCGCGGAAATTCGGCGGTGTACAAAGATTGACGCGACTCAAGAAACACGCGGATATTCTTATTTACCATTAGCAACGCGTAGCCCATCTGACTAGAAACAAGAAACGGACTTCCTAAGCACAGACGAACGCTGGAGTATTTGTAATCTACAGCCACGAACTTCAATGTCTTCTTGCATAGCTCGGTAGGAATCTTGGGAAATTTCAGGGACGTAGCCGTAACAGCGTATTGGCTACCTACGACGACCTATCCATTTCCACCGTACCTGGCGCATTTGACGAGGTCCTGCTTAGGAAGTCTCTCACCGTTTAAGGAGAGAGCGGTCATTCATTAGGAAGGCATTGTAGAAGCGGGATCATCGAAAAATCTCTCGTCCTTGTGGGGTATTGTGAATTCGCACGTTGCGTCCTCTTAATATGATATTTGGAGACTACCAGGACTCGTTGCACACCTAGACTATACTTAGCAGAGCGGTGCTATTGAAGCTACATCCGTAGATCCAATGTATTTTGTTTCACAAAAAATTCATGAATGGTTGTCACTTAGAGTGATCCGACAATAGAGATAGAAGGGTACAATTCTCTTCTCGCATTCTTATGTGTCTAGCTGATCTGTAGCAAGTGCAGCAAAAGAGCGTACGACTTCCTGCCTTCGGAGATGTGACCTCACAAACCTCTCCTAACTGGAGGCAATGACCTTTGAGCAGCCATTCTACAAGCTTCCATCCAGTTTACTTGGCGAAGTTGGAGGGTGCTTAGAAGTTGGGCGTCAATAACTATCTTGGGTCTGCGTAACAAGATCGACTATCACTAGTACGGCAATCTTTCAAGTTACTAACTCCCTCAAGGCGGCCTACCGCATTGAGGTAGAAAGGTATTAAGGAGAAGGGTGTCAGTACAAAACGGTTTAATGCTGAGAAGCACAAATAAATCCTAAGGACGACTTGGCAGCTTGTTTGTGCTATGAAGAGCATGAAAAAAGCTGGAGGGAGGGAGGAGATGTAACGGAAACCTACGGCCTGTAAGGGCCATGAGGAAGAAGGATGCGAAATGCAGATATGTGGCTATCCCTTCCTTGCAAAAAAGACGGCACGCGAACGAGAGAATTGAGTCGGGTCCTAAATTGGCGTATTGGTATGTTGTGTTGTAGACCACTACCGCGCGCATAGGACAGGCGCTGGTGGCGCAAGGGTGACCTGAAAACCAAATAGCGTAGTGAGTAGATATAATAATTAAGATTCTAGATTGAAATTAGATATGATACGTCATATCATAAGGGAGGCTTCCAATTTACTCTTCGAAAGGAATTAACCGCTTGGTGGTTGCGTCGTTGGTGACAGTGTTGATCTATATATGGAGAGGAGCGAAGGACGGTTCAAATTGAGACCTCAGTGGTTACACAAAAGTTCTGCTGGGTCTGATCACGGAAGATTGCGGATAAGCGACGTTGACTTGATCAAGGACTAAGAAGATGCTGAAGATTCACCACAGTACACGGGTTATTTCCGATGTCGTTTCATCTCATCTTGACTCTCATAGGAAAATGGCTCGCGAGGTTTCTATAGATTTCACCAAGTCCCTAGCCATGCGTACTATTTTGTGTCTCGCTCCCGCCACTTGAACTTCGATCACTCGCGATCTTCAAACTAAGGCACGAGACCGTCATTAGCTCCCGCTTCATGACATGGTAACCTGCTCTCGTAGACTATACCCAAATCTCAGCACATCGCACAGACACTATCTTAGTTACTAAACCTCTAGCCCGAGCTGTCAAGGAGGACAAGCTTTTCAAAGAAAGTTTCGAGTTCGAAACGAAACCTACTTCCCTTGTAAATCAAACACAAGCTTTTACAACCGTGCCTAGCGGGATAAATATACCTATGGCCTTTTGTTTAGCTTGGGGATCTTGTCGACCCTTGGAATTCCTTGCTGAGGGGCAGTGCGCTTGGCTTGTATTGTATCGTAAAAGGCGAGATCGTAGGGTATGAATGACCGTGGTTGGTGATTTGGAGTCGTAGACTTAGCTCGGAGGGTGGGGCTAAACTACTGCTAACCCAACTGACTGTAGAAGATTTACCAATAACATCATAGGTGAAAAACATTTCGGCATAGGAAGTCACATGAATCACACAGGGGGGAAAAGATACAGGCACGTATTGATAATATCTTTCATTCGACTTCTTTCCTCGACTATATCAAACACTTCTCAACTCTCCTCTCTTCCCCGTCCACACCCGACAGATATCCCAGCCCAAATCAGGCATGGAACCAAAAAAGCAACAGCCACCCATGTAACTTAAGCATTAAACATCCAAGGGCGTAAATGCCAATGATAGGCGATGTGGTATCAGTGTCTCCAACAAACTATGATGATATGAGTCCGTCATGCATTCACGGAAAAAGGAAAATGTTCTAGTACAATGCTTCTCATGCCTTCCTAGCTCTTGTGAGATAGGAAGAGAGATGATATATGAAAACGCCAATGATGTTGATGAGGAAAATGTATCCGAAGTCCAGTCCTCTCATCTAGCTTTTGTAAATGTGCCTGCTTGCTCCGACCCGGATATGCAATAGAGAATCGAAACATCGCTAAAATAACAGAATTGAAAGTATGTATATATGTATATGTATATGTATAAGGCAGGTGTTTTGGTCGTTGAGGCTAGACTCTGTCACCTCCAAGATTAAGCCAGCTCATATCGTTTCGAGGCGCTGGCGGTGGTGGATTGGGGAAGCGAAGGTCCTGTGGTAGGTTGTTGGTATTCCGGGGGAGTGTTGTGTATACACTGGCGGTGTATGCTTCACTTTGTTGTCGACCCCAGCCTTGGCCGTCAACAGGCGTCCATGCATTTTGTTCATGAACACTAGCCGGAACCCCACTCGAGAACGCATCAAGTCGATCATCGGTGTACGACGAGAACGAACTTATCGATCCAGATCGCTCTATCTGTCCTGACATCTCCCTCGTCAAAGGATAATCACTGGAGTGATTAGCTATCGTAGGGCTAGCCGACGCAACCCTGTTTAGCTCCGGATGCCCGGGAATCTTCAAAGGCGGCGGCAGCGCTGATGCTTGAGTAATCCCACTCCGGTGCTGTACTGAGTACTGAGACCCCGAATCTCTCTCCGAGCCCTCCTCGTACGTGCTTCGTTTCGACCCGGATCCGAACCCGAGAATGTTCATAGAGCTTCCGCCAGACCAGTATCTATTCCATCCCGAACTTCTTCTTGTACTTCCACGTACTCTACTCATACCACGTGGTTTCGTTAGTGGTGGCCTACTTCTATCTTCAACTGGTACCGCAGGGGCAACCTCTTCTCTTGGTGCTTCCGTGACGGCAGCCATTATGTTCTCCTGCGGAATTGGCTTGCTAATTGCTGTCTTGTATTTCTTGTTGAATTGACTGCTTGCGTCACTCCCCACACTTCCATTCGCATCGCTAGCGCCCCGCTTGTGACCAACCCGTCCCATCAATATGGCCATTGATGAGAATGATCCTTGTGACTCGTTTGGCTTATGGCCAGGAATCTGTCGCGTCGTGCTCATTTCTGGCAACCCTCTATCGGCAAAGTCCATACCATCCTTCTCGTTTGGAATTCCGCTCGACCGTCGTTGATGACCGAGGTCAGCATAGTACCTCTTCTTCCTCCTCCACCTCAGTATAAACAAGAGTGCTACGAATATCAACGCAACACCCAATATGGACCCCAAAACTGCGCCTAGGATCTTGACTGGAACGGGTGGATCCGAACTGCTAGGCGTGGCGGCTGCTGCTGCGGCTGTTGCGGTCGCAGCGGATGAGGATACGCCGGTAGTTGCTGCTGTTTCTGATGGGATTGATGCGATAGTCGCAGCTGAGATGTCTGGACCGATTCCGTTTCCTTGGTTCGTTACAACCTTGCCTAGTGTTTGTGTTGCGTTGATCCAGCAATTCTGTCTCGCCTTGAACATACATAGCACATCATTCTCGTTCCCACCTGATATCACGACAAGCCCACTTTGATCCCGTGCGATGCTGTAGGCCGTCCGAGTGCTCTTTGGTGCGAGCGTATCGTTGTATTCTGGCCAATCTGCTACAGTCAAATTCCCCCTCTTACTCAGCTGAGACGCCTCCTCCATAAATCTCTTGTGGTTTTCCGCCTTTGCATTCTGTACGGGGTTTCCCTCAGAATCAATCAGGATCGTTCGGTTGACATCATTGGGCGACACAGACATATCAAAGGTGTAAAGAGTCTTGCTAGCGTCGTCTCCGTTGATGACAATTCCTTTTACGGATGTAATATTGTAAATTGGTGCGGCCAGAGTCGCGTTTGAGTCCTTCCAGGCTGACGTTGGGGAGAAGAGCATAGCCTTGGTGTTAGTTTCGCTACCTCCGACATATATCGCCTTACTTTGTGTCCACGGGATCAATATTGGAGAGATTGCTGGTGGCGCTATCGCTTCGAACGCTAACACCGCGTACGGTGACGAGGCCTGGATGGTGAAGGTTTGCGACGTTGCTTGCTTGCTCCCATCCTGGGTCCCAGCATACACGAGTATCGAATCTGACGTGTTAAGATAGACGGCATTGTGCCAGAGTCGGTTTTGTGTAACAGGCGCCGTCAAGGTGATCGTCTCCCACTTCTGATCTGCAAAGTTGTATCGTTGCAAACCTTGATAATCGCTCGAGCTTGCTGTTCCCCCCACAATCCACAACGCGGCCGCCGACGTATCATTCACCGGTGTCGACTTTACACATACACCACCTTTCACCGAAACCCCCATCGTTAAATTCGACCATGTTGCCCCTTTCGTTATCGGAAGAGACTGAAATGCCTGTGATGAGTACGAGTACAGAGTATTGTTAAATATCGCTGAACATGAATCCTCCAGAGGAACGTCCGGTTGAGGAGGAGGCATGATGATACTCGAAGCCCGCAATCGTAATCAAACGAGGGCTTCGTTCAGGATCTAGTCTCGCGTATTCGGTCTCGCCGATCTGTGATGCTTTAATCTGCGATAGTTATGAAGACATAGAGGGCGACGACGATTCGAGAGAACAACGGGCGACCTGGAAATAGAAACAAATGCTATCAAAGCCGTCGAGGTCAAGAGTGACCAGAAGGAAGGAGATCAATCCGATGGATGATCAAGAAAACCAAGGACCTCGTCCACAAATATCCAACGAACAGCAATCCGTGCCGGAATCCCAATGCAAACCAGAGCCGCGAACTAGGAAACCGAGTATTCGAGGGACGTTTGGTTTGTGAAAGTTGAGGGACGAACTAAGATGAAACGATCCAGGTCGAGAGAGGCAAGCCTCAGTACGTTTGCTCGGGTGGAGCTTGAAACGAAGCCAAGGCGGATCTATTCTGATATAGGTAGCTAATACTTTGCAAACCGGTCGCGGGGGAGAATGGTATGGGATTCTGTTCGAGTCGAATTCGACCTGTAAGAGAATCAGAGAAGAAAGAGGTGAAAGTGTGGGAGCGAATAGACGTACGAGTCGATTTTCCACCACAAAGGGGGCCACGAATGAGGCGAGGGCCTGCCCTGTAAATTTGATCGACAGAACAACAGCGAACCGAAAATCTGTTTCCGTGATATTCAATGCGTTAATATCCAGTGCGTGGACCTAGTCAAGACGCGTGCAAATTGGGACGTCGTCGTTGCGGGTATAATAATGGTAATGCGAAAGAAGGACCCGTAGGGTAGAATGATAGAATGATAGAATGAGGAGACTCGATGGGGGAGGAGGGTTGTACCACAGCTTCACTTTGGGGAAGCCTAGAGAGGACGACTGGAATTCCAATATGCTCGCAGACCAAGCAGCTTGATGATCCTTTCGGTTGGGACTTGAGATGTACCCAATGGCTTCACGCAGTTGACCTTCACCCGGGGTTGATGATGCTGATGAGAGCGTAACTCGCGTCTTCAACGCAGTGTAGCAGAGCAGCTCACTTTCGAGATTCGGCCGCCGACTGGGGATTCGTTAGCGTGCACCAGGGTTAAACCTAGGAAACGCACCAGGGCGTTGACGGGATCCCTGATGATGCTGCGTCGACACAGGCAAAAGGGGAGGAAGGATGCAAAGAAGCAGCGGTGGGGTGTGTATCGGCAAGGAGGGATACCCTCTATTGAATCCGCGACGCGAGGGAGACAGGAACAAAAAGAAGAGACCTCTTCGGTATCAAAACGAGGGAGGATGAGTTCGTGACCAAGCCAGGAGGAGGAAAGAGATGGTGAAGTTAGGAAACGCGAGTTCTCCCTCTCGATTCCATTGAGTGCAATCTAAAATCTTGAATTCACATGGTGCACAACGTGATTTACCAGGGGGGGGCAAGAAACCGATTTTTGGGCTCAGACAGGTTGGCAACGCCATTTACGCCAGTTTCTAGTGTTCTCTCCCTAAAGATGGCTAAAGATGTCACCTGTAGTGTCTGTTTCCTAGCGACCATAGCACATTTGGTGCTCGTACCCAGCGCCATCACCAGTAAATTCTCGAAGGTCCTCTTCTAGTCGTCGGGGGCTGGCTTGGGGGGACGTTAGCGTGGCGCTGAAAACACACGAAAATAACCCAAAGCGTCCGCTGAGTGGGCCTGTCGACGGGCACTGTACCTGGGCGTTCGCTTCATTTGGTTTGGTGCCAAAGGCATGAAACAAGCGACCTGCATTACCCTTGCTCCAGACCCATCCAGGGGCCGAAATGTTTGAGATGGGCCTGGTGCACCGTGACTTCGTTGTTTTCACTCTGATGAACTAAACTCACTCCTTGCTTCACCCCATCAAGCCCATGCCATCTCAACCATCAGCTAAGTTAATCCATGCCTCACTCCCACCACTCTCATTGTTGTGGAATCATGAAGCATCGTATACCACATACCATCCACACATACATATTTCGTACATACACACACACACACCGACCGCACACCTCAAGGCATCAGTTGTCTCAATAATAGAAAATCCTACGCTGCGGAACCTCAATATATTAATTTAATATCGAGGCACAGCGCAAAGCGTGCATCGGGACGTCGGGGGACGCCGCGCAGAAAACCTACCAATCAATCCTCCCTCTCGCTCTCCATCCCCCTGGGAGTGGTCGTATTTCTGGCGATTGGTTACGCTGACCGCATCATTACCATCAAACTCTCACCACCAGAGCTTTGTACACAAATTGCACATTGCGGCTGCTGGTCAGAAACCTTCAAACTGATCCGAGCAACAACGAGGTCTGCTCTCCACCATACCGGTATCATCACGCCCACTCACAGAGGCTCCTCGGCCCTCAGATCACTGCTTCGGTACTTGACCCTAGTCGACCGTCGCACAACCCATTGCACTCGTCTCCAGCACCTGTCGCATCTGTCACGTCGCTCTTGGGGCGGAGCAAACGTCAGAACAAAGAACAGCATCCAAGACTCGAACACTGGTTCAATTGCAGAAACACGGCCAAGACGGATGAAAAGACCGCGTGCTGCAAACGTGGTGTTTGGAACAACTGAACAACGTTGGGGGATTTTCTCCGACAAGCCCTCTTTCAGCCTCGAACGGCGGTTTCTTCCAGCCAACCACCAGACCTGCCAGCCATACTTCTATCTCCTCGCGCCTCCAAAAGTATCGGGCTTGGGGAAACGAGCCTGATTCATCATGATTCATCAGTCTGCATCGGGAAAAATGCTGGATGGCGTGCACACCCGCACCTCCCTCTCACACAACCACTAACATGAGAATGTTATCAGAATGGCAAACACCGTGGAAATATTTGCTCTTGTGAAATTATACGTAAGCGCTTTGGATAAAGGTTCATTTCTTTCAATGTCGGTCTGCCATTCCCTTCAGTCAGATGTTGGGCTCTTGACGCTCTCGTGGGGGGTTGAAGCGCGCGGTATTGGCTCTCTCCAAAAATGTCTGTGATACAATCAGATCGCTTCAGCCAATCAAAGTCTCGAACAGACACAAACCTCTTGCACCAAGGGGCAAATGGAAGATATCAATATTGGTTGAAGGCGTCTGGGGAAATGAATTGTCGGGCTCATCCCCACGGCAGAATATCAGAGTTTGCATGTTCTACGAAAAGCTTAAACGCCCTCTCAATTGAGGCTCTCAGAGATTTGGATGATCACGTGCCTTTCATTAAAGGGGATAGATGCATTGAGGCGCGCGCTCTGGCCTGCAAAGACATCACAGTACTTTTATTGAAACGAGATATATCACATCTTTTAAGCACGGTAGTACCGCTCTCAAAGCGCTTGCATGAAGCTGGACATTTCGTTTCTCTGTAGAAGAAACAATATTCGTCGTGGCCATGCTGCGGGGTTCTGACCAAGCCTCTTCTTCGTTTCCTAGTGGAACAGAATTGGAGATGGCCGTGTGTGGATGTCTGCAATTCAGACTTGGCTTACCTGTCGATCTTTCACCGCCAGAGGAAGGAGATATCTGGATATATGTTGATCGATATGATTATCCTAAGCGGGGGGGTAATTTACTCATTCATGCATTCAGAATCCCGAAAATCAATCCCGAAAAATACCAGTTACCAACTCAACATCGATGTGGTACAAAGTTCCGTCCCAACAGCGTGGATGCACTGGATTGTCATCGAAGGTTTGATTGTCCGGATCATTGTGTGTTCCGAAACGGGATTGAACTCTACCCTCCTCGTCCAACCAGCAGGTTGGTGCGTCTCAACGATTTCACTATACGGCAAATACGCTACACGACGCATTCATTGATTCCTCTGTAATGCGTGCGGTGGCGGAGTTTTGTTAGTCAAAAGTATGCTTTGCACGTTTGCACGACTCTAGTTTCACGTGCCACAGTCAATTTACCATGTTCAAGCAGGCCAAAGAGCCTCGGTTTGGATTCCAAAGCACGACTGCTCTCAGCTACCTGCCTCATTGGGCCGTAAATGTTTTGTAACAGTTCAACTGTCCTTGCTGTCTCCCTGCCAAATTCCTAACGAGCCTCACCCTCATCCCTTACACTGCTCCCTGCCTGTCCTCGCCTTCATGTAACCCCCATCCCCTCACTTACCCCTCACCAACAAACCTCCAAGACCCTTCAAACCCCCTCCCTCACTCGTAGAACGTTCCATGATTCCACATTCCCTACCTCCTTTTCTTCCTCTGCATAGTTCGGCATGTAACATATCGTACATAGGTTGGTTATCTGTGCAAGTTATGTTGGTGTCTGAAGGATCACCGGCATAAGCGATCGCTTCGCTCGTCTCGCTCGCCGCAAAGCTGCAGCGTCAATAAGTTCTTCCGAGCACGGGTTCTATTTATGCACAGATGAGATTGTGGATGGGGGAGGAGGCGTGGTGAGCATGTGGATGGTGGCGGGGGAGGGGGATGGAAGGGAGAGGAGATTTGATGGATGAGTAGATAAAGGCATGATGTCGCGAGGTGGATCTATGTTGGCAGTATGGATATTTGGAGGGAAGAATCTGCAGATCCAGTGCAATAGATTTAGATAAAGGTAATGAGGATGGTTGGGATACTTCCATGTGGCATCACATGGATTTGATGTCATGGTTCCACCTCACCACGAGGACGATTGAGATGATGTGGGACGTCGTTGAATCCTCAGCTCGAGGACAAGTCAAGTCGACCTACTATTAATCTTACGGTTTCAATCCAACTTCCTTCTCGGAATGTAGGGGTGTAACACCCACGTCAAGTGTCTCGATTTATATGAATATCAAAGGTTGGCGAATCAAAACAATATTGATCACTTGATAGTATAGATAAGAATACGATTGTTCTGTGTAGGACTGAGAATAGCTTTTAAAAACGGCATTATTGACATACTCTGTATGGAACAAGGCCAATTCCATTGCACATCAATACTGACAACGCTTGTGAGCTCTGGTGTGAGACTACGTCAATAAATTTTCAAGAGATATAAATTCCCAAGAACTACATCCCACCAAGAGCACATCCCAAACTATGCTAATTACATGATGGCTCTAGTACATTCACGAACCACCACCGATAACACTAATTTATACGCATCGCTTGCGATCAATCCAATCGAGCTGCATTGGAGATAACTCTGATGTCAGAATGATGGTCGAATCACTTGACCCGGCGTGCAGATTGCCATCTGCAAGTCACCACGAGGCCATCTGACAGCAGCGCCGCCAGCACCAACCAACTTCGCGAACCGCCATCGAAGAACTTTATCCTTCATATGAAAGAAACGAGGCCCCCAATCTAGCTGCTCCCCAGAGATGTGAATGGGGGTGAGATTCTCACCAGACGTCAGAACCCGCGTCCCGGTCCCTCGACTCGTGTAATCTTGCCCGGCGGTGGGGTATTTCCCGCCTGCATGCGAGATGTGAGTGAGGTAGCATCGCGAGAAAGTGCTTCCGTGTGTGAGAAGATACGGCTGTTTCTGTTAGGGAGCGTAAGGCTGTGGGGTTGGGGTTTAATATATTCTGGTGGTGATGCTTTTGCTGCGTGGAGCTTCCGTCAACTCCAGGGGCAGGAATCGGTGCAAGCGAAAACATCCCGTAGAGCGCCCCCATCCCATATTGTTTGTTTGTGTCAATGATGTCTTGCGCGCAAGCTGTGGTAGGTGAATAGTGCTAGTTGTGGTCGTGTGGTGGGTTCTAGTTGAAACGCTGAGAACAGGGAATAGGGAATTCAAATTTACTGCTTTTGGTTCTGGGAAACGTCATGATGTTGTCACTTTGAACCTTTGACAAAACCCTATGATAACTACCAAGAAAAATTGTAGAGGATTGAGCGACTGAATGTGATGGTACTCGCTTGTTGACCTCCGGCTTTGGCGCAATGTAAATAAACAACACTTTGAAATATCACCGCCGTATGCATTGTCCAACTTTTAAAATTATAAATATTAATCTAAGAATATTTTTCTCTTCTTTGACTGTATAAAGGAGAGGGGGCTGGTAATACCCAGAGAAAAGCCTTAAAGTGTTTGCTTAGTGTCAACTGGCTAAATTAGAAATTCACACTGACATTCTTCTGAAAGTTGATAGAGAGATATAAGTACGATATCTCCCAAACCCATATTATATATTCTGCCCCTAAACATTGTTTATGTATATACTAACTGTACCCGCAAAGGAAGCTTTACAAGAAAATAACAATACGTTGCATCTAAAGATTTGTAGCAGAAAAGAAATTTCGCCGCGGATTTTCTACCAGGTATTCCCCAGCAACTCAACAGTTGGCTAGCAAGACCCACCGCTCTAAACAAGCTCTGCTTCGACTTCCTTTCCGCTGTAGTGTAGCTTGGTCTTGATATTACCCCTAACCACATCTTCATCCCCCCCCGTCCCTAAACTAGGACTCTGATTAAAAGACCCAGGAAAGAGGAGTATACATGAAATCACAAAACCCCATCATTTCATATAACATACCAAAGTCTAGAAGGGAGCTAACGCATGTTAGCTAAATCTAAATAGGAAACAACAAACTCAGCCAGCGGTGCAGAGGAAATTGCAAATCGATCAACGCTCGCGGAGCAACCAACGTCCACCCTCCCGCCCCAAACCGCAGATTCCCTCCGCCCTTCCTGAGGTCCCGCAGTGTCTCAATTGACCCCCCTACCGTGATTTCCCACTCCCTTATTTCGCACTCCACAACCTCAAGTATCAGATGCCTGGCCACAGGTAGAACTCTACAACACTGCCTGCAAAACATGCCCCTCTTGTGCGCTATACTCATCTACAACCTCCAGGGCTGAGGACTTTTGCCGTTGGAGGGCTGCCTGAGCTGGCATCGCCAAGCGAGGGTGTGGTATTTGGTTGCAACGATGTGCTTGCTAGCGTAGTGGACTAGATGATTTGACATATATTGGTGGGATAGGAGTTAGGATTGAGTTGGGGTTGATTTAGTGTCTGCTTGAGCTTTGTGCTGGAGAGAAATATTTGGGGTATGGATTTTGGACTTTCTTTGCAGTATATGGCGAAGAAAGGAAATAGGTCAGCATGGAAATATTTATAGACAGATTTCGAGGATGAACTGGAAAGAGTAGCATAATGTTCGTCGCAGAGAAGGGAGTGTGCTGAAAGGTTTTAAATAAATAGTGGTGATTCAACAACGAGGTAACTAGAGTATACATGAGTACTTAAGTTTTGTGTAGTTAAGATGTAATTGAAAAATACATATATCTGCGAGCCTTTCAGAATATTTTGAGGATAAGTAGCTTAGTATATAAAACAAAAAGCATAATAGAATATTATGTAGGAATAAGTGTTATACATGATCTAACTAACTAATCTCCTAACGCCATCTACCATGAAATCAAATGCCATTCGGGTATCTACTATGCTCCAAACGCCAGCTACACTACCAGATGCAAAATGTCAACATGCTAATTATAATCAAGGTTTATTCGAAAAAGTCTCGTAAACCGGCTCCTCACTCGCGGCCGAGTAGGGGATGTCCTTCGCATGTCCGTGTATAAGTTGAAGTTGTGATTGCCCCTCCCTATCTGAGCTAACAACAGCTTTGATATCCTCCCGATCTAGCCTGGTCTCCCCAATTTGCCCTACTAATTTTCGGAATAGCCCTCTTAGGCGTCTTTGGTACCACCACCCACCAAAGGTAACGAGCGCGAGGAAGAGGATGGCGGTAATGGCGCAAGGTACCCAGTATTTCCCCGCATCTACAATCTCAAGTGCGTAATTCGTAGAGATTATAATTTGGACACTCGGATGAGGATGTGTCCACCACCAAGCATTGATATCGCATTTTGTACTATCGTATACACCCATCAACTGCATCATCGTTCCACCAATAGAAGTAATGACACCTCCAAGTCCGAAAATGATTGCCAAGTTGTACCAGATTCCTGCCCAGAGTGTTTGCATCGACCAGAACTTTCCTGGTTCGCGGAAGCTGGAGAGGGAGGTAGGTGTAAAGAAGCCTTTACGGTCAAGATAGCCGCCTTTTCTGAAGAAGAAGAAATATTTACCGACCGGAGGGCTGGCATATGCCCACATCCAGAGAGCTATTTGACATAGTTGGGCGATGAAATAGACAAGGAATGTCAAGCTTCTACAAGACAAGCCAACCTGAGGTGTAAAAAATCCGGTGATAAATGCAAGGATGAATGGAAGACCTATGAGCAGGAGGGTCAAGCTGAGGACAATCGTCCAGGACATGATTGTCATGGTCGTGGCCTCGCGAAGAGCTACCATATCTTCATCTAGGACAAAAGAACCTCGCCGACCAGAAGGTGGTCGCATTTCATAGGTCTTCCATACCTTCTCCACCCACTCTTTTTTTGATCTTCCTCTTAACCAAAGCCACTTGGGTCGATATCTGCTCTCGTATGCAAGCGCGAAGAAGTTATGAGCGAGGTGCTTCTTTTCAGGCTTTTCGATTTGATCGACGTCTCCGAATTCAAGGGCAACGACCCCCTCTAAAGTATTGGGATTGTTGCCAGCTAGGAGAAGGCCAGATACGATGCTGATATGAGGGATGGTCATATACCACATTCCAAACGCTAAGTCTAGGCTTGTGCTTTGGTCACCTAGCAGGGCAAGTGTCGACACCATGGTGAAACCGAATGCACCAAGAAAGAACACCACTGGCGCCCCGACTGTCGTTCCAAAGCTGTATTGGCAGGCCAGCATGGTTCTCAGCCGAGTCTTTGTACGGCCAATTTCTCTTCGGACCTTTTCTGTTCGTGGAAGAGGAACCTCTTTACAATATAGGTTGGTGCAGCTTGGGGTTGTACACCGCACATCGTGTAATGGCCACTGTCTTGGTGTGCCGGTTGCCATGTTTCGATACGAGCGGAGAGGTTGGACGAGATTCTCAATATGAGTCCATGGGGAGCTTGGATTTCTAAAACCCGTACCGGCTTCATTTGGCCACCGGTCATTGTCGTCCTGGTGTTCGTTATTCAACAACGTGAGCTCTTCATCGCCTTGTAATACTTCTGGATCGAGGTCAAGGTTGCCAACTAGAATAATGAAGAGCAGTCGAGCCTTCATGTCGAGTGTTAGGCAGAGATTCCGTGTCTTTTCCATTAAGAAGCTGAGAATTTTTTGATCGAGGTAAGCTTCGAAAAACCCGCTGAGTATCATCGGACTGGCGAAAGCAAAACAAGTGCAGAGCCATATTATCGTATCAGCACAGACGAAGATTCCAGCCAGGATCATGGCCAATGGTGCCAGAATCCATGAAATGACCTGCGATAGATCTTGAACAAATAACTTCTTCCACACGGCAATCTTTCGTCGCCGAGGTATTGTCAAGCAGAAGACAATTGCTGGAAGAAGGAAGCCAACAAACGGCGACACCCACTGCGCTTCATGACCTTTAGAAGTATTTGACATTTCCCATCCAGGACATGTAGCTTCTAGCCACGATGCCGAAACTTCAACAACCGGTGCTCCACTGACATTTCCACTCCAGATTGCCGTACATGGGAACTGACCAGCACTTGTTGCTGCGAGCAAGTCATCTACCGAGGCTTTAATAAAGTCCGAGGCGTTATTTTTAACAATATATCCATTCTCAAAAGATAGCGAGGCGTTGACTGCGAGAAGGCAGCAATGGGTAAAGTTCTGACCTCCGAGCGTGGGTTTCCGGCTCTGCGCAGATGTTGGGAGAAATGTAAGGTCGGAAAGCTGCCAGAAGGCATCGGTTAACGAAGTGAAGTTACCCTGTCCATTCGTTTGGGTTTGTACAGCTGTTGCAATGGGAAAGCCAGCAGCGAGGAGAAGGGATAATAGGAAGAGGGGTTGTATATGGTCTGTGCCATGCAATGCTTTCATTGTGGGGGAGAAACGAGGATGCGAGAGACTTTTGGAAGGAAAAACCTAACAGACGTGCTGTGGGTCGCATTAATATAAGAATGATGTTATAAAAGTGAGGCTGATAATTTGGTGGCGGTTTCGGCCTTGGTGACCCAATGTAGACGCTGGTCAGTGACGGATCTCCCCCGTATTCTACCCCTGGACCAGAGCATTGACTCATCCAAGACTCATGTGCAGTTGAAGGTGACCGATATCGAGGTGAAAGGAGTCTCTCCTTTGAGGTGTTGGAAGTCGGCGATCTGAAGTAGCCACCTGGCTGTCGTGTGAGGCTGTACACTACTAGCATTCTTGATATCAGCCGAGTTACGTGTAGCTAGACAATAAGAGTAAATACGCGAGCATTCTGCGCTAGCACCGCCCTTTCGAAAGGTGAGCACTATTGGAGGAAATGATTGGAGAATTCACTTCCGCAAGGCTCCAACTGCACCTCATATCTTAATGATGGGGTTGAAGGAGAGTAATCGAATCATCCCCCTTGCGCTCTTCATATTGTACAGGGATTGGGCGAGCTGAATAGGCTCGACTTTCCGAACTGCACCGCCACCTCTGACGAATATCCCAGGGCTGACTAGGCACCTCGGTTCCCCAACCTTTTTATGAGAGATGTAAAGTATCGAGTTACTCGGAATGTCCAATCACCGTCGTCCCATTGTGGAAATACAGATGAAGGATTCCGGAAAGATCTCAGGTGCTTCCATGCAGCGTCTAGAAGGGCGGGAGAAGAGCGGAAGGTGGAGTTTAAGGCGGGGACACATCATCAAAACCTGGTCCGCCTGGTCCATTTCTTGCTTGATCTAACCTTAATTCGACTTGAAGCTGCATCGAGCTTGCGTCGACCTTATCGTCCAACAAGAGGTGCAGCCTCATTGCAGGATAAGGCGATGTTGCGGGAACTACAGGTGTGTGGCAGAAGGAAATACGCCATTCTATCTATGCTGAAAGAAGGGTGCAGGTAACTCAATTTCTCTACCCATCTGTTGTATCTTCTTCGGTACCTGAATTAATATGTGGCAAATGCAACTCACCTACTTGAATGGTCATCGTGAGGGGGGTCCCAAGCCTCCATGTAGCTCGAGTGGGAGAGGGTGTTGCCGCGTAATGCACAGAGCTGCCTCTTCCGTCGTAGCTCACCGATGAAGCCGTAATTGACTACTTTCCGAATTGCTCCGGTCAGTTGTTGTTTGCAAATGCAGAATAGTAGATAGAAAGCTACGTCTAAGGATTGTTTGGATATGATTGACCCGTGGTTTATCTACTTCTATAGATTTGCCTTCACCCAAAGACCAAGCTTCTCTAAGCCTGCATGTCCATCATAGATATCACGTTCTACTGCCCGAGAATTTATCTATCATAATTAGAACTGAGAATTGGTGGCTGCAATGAAGAACTTACGTGTTTCTGGTTCAGATCGCTAACTTTCTCGACTCCGAGAAGTCGCATACATGTTTCCATCTCTGCCTTCAAAACTGTATAATTGTTAGCAATGAACACATGGAAAGAGGATGCACTCACTCTCAAATGTCCTCTCAACACCTTCTGCACCACCAGCTCCCAGTCCGAACAGAGCAGCCCGTCCCACACCAACTGCCTTGGCACCTAAACACAACGCCTTTACTACATCTGTTCCTCTCTTAATGCCACCGTCAACCCAAACCTCAATTCTACTGAACACCTCTGGGCAGTATTTTCTAATCTCTAGAAGGGTATGCACAGCTGGAGGAGCAGTATCAAGAGCGCGACCTCCGTGGTTTGAGAGGATAATGGCCTTTACTTGTGGATACTGAGCTGCCAAATATGCGTCTTCGTGCGTCTGAACACCTTTCAATACAATTGGCAACGATGTGTGTTTTGCAAGCCAAGCTAATGTTGGCTTCCACGTGAGGTCGGAAGCAGTTCCCCAGAACAATTGCTGACCAACACCACCACCTCCAGGTCTTTTTTCCGTATCGCCATCCTTTACCGCAGAAGTAACAGGAGACGCACCAATGTCTTTCGACTTTTCGTCGTGCTCTCTCTTGCCAGGCACTGGTGCATCTAAAGTCAAACATATGAACTTATATTTATCCGACATTTTGTTTATCCTTGCCAACATATCCTCGCTCTTCTTTCGCTCGTTCTGGACATATAGTTGCCATCC
This sequence comes from Tricladium varicosporioides, assembly GCA_021365295.1. NCBI lineage: Eukaryota > Fungi > Ascomycota > Leotiomycetes > Helotiales > Tricladiaceae > Tricladium > Tricladium varicosporioides. Next base: position 659,237 of record JAJTIW010000023.1, read on the forward strand.
GAATATCTGCCCTGGTAATGATCCCTCCACAATCTGCTCCGGAGTCATAGACGCGTTGTTTGATACGATCTGCAAGGCTCCGAACTGGCTTATCCCTTGCGCTATTCCATGTTCTCCAGCTGGATGTGCCAATCTCGCCATTGCTGCTGGAGAAACATATAATGGCAACCCAACTTTATGTCCCAACAATGTTGTCGAGGTATCGCAGTTCGTACAATCAACGAAAACCCTTGGCCGCAGCAGAATCTGCTTATAAACCAAGTTGTTGAAGCTCTTCGAAATAAGATCGTCGCCTGCAGAGTAGTAGTAGGCCCAACATTTCTTCGAAATCTGCTTCGTAGCCACCTCTTCAATCTCATCTAGATTTAATAGGCTCTGCATGTCTGGTGGGCCCTCCTTCTCCTGCGATTTCTCTGCTCCATCTGCCGCAGGCTTTGGTAATGTCGCTGGGTCGATTCTACCAAGTTTCTTGTCTGGGGAGAGGTTGTCTTCGAGAGTCCCTGGTGGATGAACGGGATCGTAGTCTTCTGTTGCATCGCGACCAGCGAGCTTGAGGATTATCGCGGATCCACCTGGGTGAGAGGGAAGAAATTCTGTTACGTCCCAAACATCTCCATATAAACATACCCAGCAATCGTTTGGTTTGTTATGGGTTGCCACTGTCAGAGTTATTAAAAGGCTTGAGGGAAGGGTGGGGTTTGTATACCTTCAGCAGCATCAAATACCTTCGTCATAATTGGAAAAATCGCAGAAAGAAATAACGCTGCAAGAAAATCCTGGGGGGGGAAACACAAACAATACAAAGGGAACAAAGGGATTGAAGATAGAGCTGCGAGTTCGGCATCAATTGAGCCGGACCTCTGAGCGCCGTAACGTGGGGTGTTGAAGCGTTGATTGGACCCGCTTTTTGAAGGTGCGAATCAACGGTGTGAATTTGGTCATCTCTTGACCTTTCAACTCCTACACTCTACATCTCCACCTCCTTCAAACGCCGACGATCATATGAACCCCTGCTTATGAAAGCAATTGCTTCTATGCTATTTGCTAAGCTACATTTCTGTCGATGTTAATAGTAACCTATGAGTTTGAGGATCGACATGAGAGTGTTCAGCTGTGGCTTCTGCAAGTTCGCAATCCTGAGCTAGAATCGCCCACACGATATGTGCCACTCAATTGCTCTTCAAAATGTCATCAAGAAACACTTCTCTAGAGGCTCTTAAGTAGGCCAGTATGTCTCTTATAGGTTAAACCCTACCTATCATCTTTACATGACCTTCATTACTTGCGGAATTGTCGTTTATAAGGTTTATTCCTGGCTGCTGATCTAGCCTCAAGTGTCGAGAGATCTGTACATCAGACACTGGGAAGGAATATCAGTACATCAGCTATCGCCAGGTTTGCTTGACCATTCCGCGCTGTTTGCAATATTCACCGAGAGTAGCGTTTATTAGGGAATTCAAATTACGACAGTGACATTTGAGGAGGATGAAACTTATCATCTGATATTCTACTCGCCATAGTTTCTTTAGACTATTGTCTCGATGATATCTATCAAATCTGACTTGCCGAACGGTTCCTTTCCTCAAGCATAATGGTCGCGGTACCTAATATCACGCTAAGGATACAAGAATTTACGGGGGGAAGTGGGATTTGATTGTTTTGAATTCAGCTTCTGTCAGGGCTTTCGCATCGCCAACTGTCTGATGTTTTATTGGGTGAAAAACTCATCCTCATGATGCTTGGAGAGGCTGAACCAGCCCCATATCGGATGTCAGTGTAGTGCACAAGCTAGTCTTTTGGGCACTAGTGGGCTTCTCTTTTCGATGTCGTCACAAACTATGGCTTAAAATATTTATCTTGAGTGGCCCAGGTCGAGACATGCCTTGCTATCAATATCTTGGCTCCCTAATTTAGACACTCGTCTGTAGTGCACCACGAATGTCTCAGCCTCATGATGGGAACTCGAGATACTAGAACTAGCCGTCGATAGTGGTCGTTTTCAGGCTGCGCAATGCTTAAAACCAACCTCTCTACCCCCCAGTCTTGTTCGAAATCAAAGTTGATTGTCAAAAAAGACTCATTGCTACAATGTCTACACCTACAACACCAAACGCTAAAGCGCCACTCATGGAGACGATACCTATGGCAACAGCGTATTACCCTGCCCAGCCTAATACCCCAATAACACCAACAGCACCCCCAGAGCGGTCGTACAAATTTCGTGTCAAGGAGTTACTCAATCAATTATGGATCTGGGAAGCACTCTCCTGCGTAGTATCAGTTATATTCTACCTAGCTATCATGATGGAACTAAAAAAGTATAACGGTTCGCGCTATGGTGAGGTTGGGGATACGAAAACCTCTGGAAAAGCGAAGGCTCCAATTTTTCCAATTCTGTCCTTTCTCAGTGCCATCATGAAAGCTGCAATGTTGATGCCTGTGGCCAGTGCTATAAGTCAATCGAAATGGATTTGGTTTCGAAAAGAGCGAAAGCTCGCCCATATGGATCGTTTCGATGAAGCAAGCCGGGGAATAATAGGATCTTTACGGCTCCTGTTCACTATTCGTTTTATGTTCGTCTCGTTTTCCAAGTCGTCTTTTTGAACGTCTCGAGAAAACAGGAACTAATGCTTATGGTAGGAACATCGCAGCTATTGGCGCTCTCCTGACGATATTCTCTCTGCCAATGGACGCATTTATCCAGAGCTCGGTCCAAATAAGTCCAAAAAGGATCATTAATCAGAGGCCCTTCAAGCTTGAGAACAATAAGAGTTTGACGGACCAAACCTATCTCGCGAGGACAACCCAATTTACTATTAATTCGACTCAGGTTATGACCACCCCAGACAACGCCTGGCCGCAGACCGATCTAATCAACGGAATCAAATTCGGAATTTCCTATATGAGTGGCATCCAGGATGCTATTACAGCCAACATGCCCGTTCAGTGTCCGACCGGTATTTGCGATTTCGGCCGCTATCAGACCCTTGGAGTGGAGTCTATGTGCATAGACAGATCGAAAGAGATCATGGAAACTCGTCCCAACGGTTTCAATTATACACTTCCGGGTACAGGGCTTACCCTACGTAAAGTTCTCAGCAAACCTAACCCACAGGGACTTATTACTGCCAAGTCCACGAATAATACAGAAAGCACTCTATTTCCTGAGCTCGGCCCTCGGATCGTTCGCACAACACTTCTTATTAATGTTTGGGACAGTGGTGAACCGGTCGCTATGGATTGTATGTTATATTGGAGAGTTAGAACACGCGATGGTTTCTTGAACATCACCAGTGGACTTGTCCTTGAAGAGCGTCGAGTGCCAAATGCTACGATCAGTTGGACACCTAAAACGCTACCGGGAGGTGTCAGCTATTCTATTGTTCCCGACGAATGTTGGGTAAACAATACAAAATTGGTCGACAAGGATTCAAAAGATTATGAAAACAACTGCGTCTACTTTGTAGGCTACATTGGAAACCAGGCATTGCAGAGATTTCTCCTCGATGACGAAGATGGCTTAGTTGGCGACTCCTACATGTACTCCATGAATCCAAAAGATTTTTCAAGAACAAATCACTTCATTACTAATGTATACGAGCTGGCTGTAGATGGAGATCAACTCGATTTCACAGGAACGCCAAACAGCGATGGAGCCCTCGATAAGATGTTCAATAATATCGCGTATATGATGACAAATACAATACGAAACACCTATCGCGAGCATCCAGAAAACACTGTCAATCCCAACATGAGGAGGTTCCAACTTCATGTCAACGGCACGATCTATCAGGACGTCTTCTTCTACCACGTCCTTTGGACCCGCCTGGCTCTCCCATCCATGCTAGTCTTTGGCAGCATCTTCTTCTTTATTCTCACGGCAATCGCGAACCAGAGTGGTGAAACTTGGAAACGCTCCAGTTTGCCACTCCTATTCCATGGGCTAGGAACGCCAGAGCGAATTCAGGCAGGAGAGCCAACAACAGCTTCGGAAATGTTGGAAGTCGCGAAAAATATGAATGTCAAACTTGCGATGACCGGTGAGGGTATGAGAATGGTAGGCCATGAAGCTGGTAGAATGTGATAACTTGATGTTTGGGGAGTGTAGGGATTGTTAATGTATAATGATAGAGATGGGTTATGATTACAGATTTGAAAGTGCTAGATATAGGTTGAATTTTCCTAGTGTTGGAGGTAAAAATAGAATTAGTGATAGGTCTCCGTCCAATTCATTAGTGGATCTTTTAGACATTCAAGTTGTGTTGCTTCAGATGTATTTCTTCACTTGTCATGTTTCTCGAGCTAAGTATAATCAGGAACCTGAGCGATGTTACTTTACAGTTGTTCGGTAGTCTAGACATAAAAAATGCGGGGAATAGTAGCACCCGCACTCCACCGATATTGTTTTATAGCTATAGTTTACTAAGGTTCTGACATGTACATAAATATATCATAACCATACTAGCGCCCCACCATGAAGCTTATCTCAACTTCATTTCAAGTAAGAATAGCATTCTTCACAGGCACAAAAAGGATGTCAAGCAATTGGCCCCACTGTTTACCAGGAGAAACAGATATCATACACCACACGATGATTCGAGACAGGAAGATTCTCACTACGTAATTTTTAAGCCTAATAGCCCATATTCCAAGAAAACGCCACGAGACCCACCGGCACTTGCAAACAAGTGAAGTGATTGGTGGGGTATTTAAGCGAATGTGACTCGCCTATATTATGATCACTTGCCGAGAGGATAGGAGACAGTGATGGATATTACCAACAACGTGTTTGGTCGTTCGGCAATTGAAACTATTGTGAATACAAGATATGTCTGGCTGGCCTTACGGAAATTGGAGTGCAAGTAAACATTACATATACGGCTTCTAGTATCAAAGTGGAGACACTTGAGGCCGTTTCTCAATTCTAGCTCTATCTAAAGATCATCAGAGTCACCTCACAAACTACACACATATAAAGTTAGACATGCTATGGAGGCTCCTCCTCGCGGCCACAGCGGCCATACCCAGCGTTAACGCTGCGGGAGCGACCCTCCGCTTCTCCTGCTCTCAACTTGTCGTCGAACGTCTCGATCCGTAAGTGTCCCAGAAACTCGCACCCAGATTCATCACCTAACCGCTCAGACTCGTCAACCCCGGTATGGTAGGCTCCCCCCACCTCCACCAAATAGTCGGCGGCAACTCTTTCAATGCTAGCATGTCCCACGACATCCCCAGCCTCTCGACCTGCACGACCTGTACCCCCACCGAAGACTTCTCTAACTACTGGACCGCCAACCTCTTCTTCAAAGCCCGGAATGGAACCTTCAAACGCGTTAAGACCCGGGGGAATCCACTTGGGTATGATGCCTCGAATGGTGGGCAGACGGTGTATTATCTGAGTAGTGGGAAAGTGACGGCTTTTAAACCAGGATTTAGGATGACGGTTGGTGATCCGACGTTTAGGACAGCGAGCCAAATTAGCAAGTATAAGATGTTGGATTATACTTGTTTGCAGACTGGGTCAACGAGAGGCGGTGCGACGACGAATTTCCCGAAGGGACAGTGCAAGGTTGGTATTATGGTTAGTGTGCGGTTTCCGACCTGTTGGGATGGGAACAATCTGGATAGTCCGGATCACCAAAGTCATACTGCCTACCCATCTGGTGGGAAATGCCCAACGACGCATCCTGTTTCGATCCCCCAGGTTTTCTATGAGACGATTTGGGATACTACCCCATTTAATGATAAGAACCTCTGGCCAGAGGATGGTTCACAGCCTTTTGTTTGGTCGTTTGGTGATCAGACTGGGTATGGGAATCATGCAGATTATGTGTTTGGTTGGAAAGGGGATGCGCTTCAGAGAGCGATGGATGCGAATTGCAATAGCGATCTCTTGAGCAACAAAATCAATTGTGCCACGTTGAAGACACAGACAATTCCCGATGCCAACAAATGTGCCCAACAGCAAATGGTTAAGGACAATCTTGAGGGCTGGCTTCCTCAGTTACCAGGCGGGGTTATGGTCACTTGATAGGTATTTGCTGGTTTGAGCTGTGAGATGTACGCATTTTGGGACAGATATGATGGGGAAGTGGTTAGCAAAGCCGTATAAGCCGCAAAAATTTGAAATGTTTCTCGAAACCCCAGCCCAATTGTAAAGCAAAGTACTGCAAAGTCTTCAAGAGAATTTCCATAGGAATACGCACGGGTAGCAACACAAAAAGTATTAAATGGTTCTCAAATAGTAATCATCCTAAAGGGGATTGACAAGGTCCGGTAGCGTAGGAATATTATTAGCAAGGAATTCGATGTTATTGTATTAAATTTAAGCACCTCAAGTGACCTTTGACATATAACTTGCAAGTGTTCCTTTGGCTCATAATCAGAGCTTTCTTCTGAAAGTGAGCTACCATCACTCCTCTTATGAAAGATCAAATGGAAAAAAAAAATAAAGTCATTAATAGTGACGCGAATATCGAAGCCAGTAGTGAATACCCATCACCACGGGAATCTGTTGTATTAAAATGGGAATATAACTCAAGCTCACTCATGATCTATATTACTACACTACAAGTGTCATGCGAGGAAATGAGATATCATTGGGTGGCTTTGTGACAATTGACGGAATAACAGCAGTAAATTTGGGACTATATTGTAGACGGAATCATGACATGGGCTTGAGATGAACCATAGCTAAATAATTACGACTAGAACTCCAAGCCCACAGGAAGCCTCCTAGAGAGACATAAACTAAGGGATTATAAGGTTTTGCCCTCGAACCAACTTGTACACCACTTCTGCACCCACTCAGGATTCACAGCTTCACAGCCTCTCAACTTACTGCTTGCTGCCTGTGCCTTCTCAGTTGCCATCTCTGAGACCTGCTCCTCCTTAAGGAGACTTTCATAGGTGTTGAGAAGCTTGATAGCCGGATTCCGCTTAATACCCTCTTCGATCTCAAAGTCGCTCGACTCCATATCGGCATGAATCCGTTGCAACCAACTCTGGAATGAAATGACCTCAATGGGCTTGGTCTTGATCGTACTAAGTACCTTAGCAATCGTTGGAAGCAGCTGAGACCACGATGTCGTACGAGGATTGTGAGGATGGAAGACAGATGCATTTCCTTCCAATCCATTTAACGGCTTGCTGTTAAAAGTCAACTCAACCAATACCTCGGCCAGTACATCAATTGGCACCCAATCAATATTACTCATGCTGGAACCGAGTGAGTCGGGTAATGCGCCAACATGCAGCGAGCTTATTATCAAGCTAGGAAGCCATTCCCATTTATTCCAGGCTCCAGCAGCATGGACAGGGCCAGCAATTTGTCCTACGCGAGCAATTCGGGCATCAATAAACAGCTTCTCGGCAGAGTAATCTAGAAGTCGCTCCGCAACATACTTGCTCTCGCCATATCCCATAGAAAGTGGAGCCGAATGATCAGTAAAGATCTTTTCTAATATCAATGGCTCTGTAGTAGCTGAACCCTTGACTGAGCTGATGGACGACACAAACAATATAGTAGGTGAGTATCGTGCTTGACTAGCAAACCTAGAGAAGTTGACAATACTAGCAAGCTGCTGATCAAAGGCAGAAAGAGGGATATTGAAGTCCACAGTCCAGCCATTTAAAATAATATCTGTTGTTGTCTCAATCAGATTAAGATAAACTTTGCGATCTAGCCCGAGCCCGTCTTCTCCCAATTGAGCTTCTAAGAAAGTCAGGCGATTGGATGGATGCATTGGTGGTAGACCACGCGACTTATTCCGTTGAGATTGAAGTGAAGCAGAGTCTGAGGATCTGTTCAAACAATAGATGTGGGAGACAGAGGGATTTTCGAGGAGTACGTGAAGCAGGTACGACCCCAGACTACCGGTAGATCCTGTAAGAATAACAACATGATCGACACCGGGCCCTCCAGTCACACTATTAGCTAATATCTCCTTGGTAATAGAAGCACTAGCCAACTCATCAATAGTATTCAAGTGCTTAAGGATGAGGCGATCTATAGCTTGTAACCGAGTGTTCTCTAACTCGTTCGACGATCTTATCGTCTGCGAAGACAAATCAAGGATAGCTCTTGATAATTCGGACACGGATGGATTCGCGTAAATAGTACTTGGAGCTATTTCAGATAGTTCGATAGATTGCTTGATATGGCGTACCAATAGTAGGGTCTGAATCGAGTCAAGACCCATGAGGTAAAAGTTTGCGTTTCGATCAATGGAGTCCCACCCCGCTTGCTTTTTGATAAACCTCTCAATTAGTGAACTTATATTCTCTATAGTAAGAGAAGTCAATTTTTCAATTGACTGATCAAATGTCGGCTTTATCTTCTCGGCGTCAGAATACAATGTGTCAAGCTCATTAGTATACAAGGTAATTGTTGATTGCCTCTGTACAGTGCCTTTTCCGGCCCGAGCCATGGGCTTCTTCGGGTTAATCAATAGTATGTGGGTTTTCGCAACCTTAGCGTGCGCCGGACAAACTTGGTTGGCTTCCTGTACAATGGGCCACAACTTTTCAATCATTATTGCTCTTTCTTCTGATGAGAGTTCTTTCTCATCGACTAGCTCTACTAAAAGCGATGCTTGAAATCGCCTTGTGCCAGCGATTAATGCAGCCTTGACATCGGGATGGGTGGCAAGATGATGCTCAAACGACGTCGGATTCGTCTTTTCGCCAGTCAAGAAAACAATAATATCGTCACTTCGTCCTTTATACATCCATAAGTCTGGTTTAGAAGGATGTGGAGTATATAAGTCAGAAGTTTTATAGACCTGTAAATGTGGGAAAAGCTTGAACATCGGCTGGTGTCTCTCTATATCAGGGTGTCGTATAAACTGTAGCTCATAGAGATTTTCGCTGACGTGTTCAAATTTAACTCCAATCTCCGGATGAAAATGGACGTACTGCCAGTCCTGGGATGGATATTTCCCTGAAGTGCGAATCGCAGCTGGTAGTCCAAACTCTGTAGCGCCATAAACACTCATGAGTCTTAATTTCTCTATGAGAGAGGCACCGATCGCTTCTGGTAGATCGCCACCTCCATATACTAGAGTGTCAATGCTGGATGCAACGAATTCGACTATTTCTGGTTGTCTGGCTAGATCTACAACTACTGGTGGAGGTATTGCAAGGACGTCTGCTTTTGTGTGTTTAAGGGCATCAGCTACAAGCTTTGCAGATGGAATTGCCGCAGCAGGAGGGTAAATCCAAGAACTTTGGTTTGCAATGCCGTTGATGAAAGAAGCTAAAAGAGCCGCTGCCTAATTAGAAAAGCTTGTCAGTGTTAAGCCGGACTAATGTAGGGGATACATACGTGAAATGGAGGAAATAAGAATAGGACTCTGTTGCTTTGTATGAGCCTGTTCTGGCTCTCGAACCCCGCTGGAGGGTCTAGCTGAATCATGTTATAAAATGCAGCGGCAAATTCATGTGTCCAAACAATGGCCTTTGGTATCCCAGTTGAACCTGAGGTATGAAGGACAAGTAAAGGTTCATGCTTTGCTTCCTCCCACGTTTTGGCATAGATATAAGGGCGTGGCTCTCCATCTAACAATTCATGTAAACCTGGAACTTTCAAAACATTGAGTGACTGTGCTTCAAGTACGCCGGTAATCATGGGGGATGCTGGATCATGTACAAGAAGCGTCTTGCAGTCAAGAGACTGGAAGAGGTGTAAATGGGCGGCGGCACTATTGCGCGGGGAGGAGAGAAACAACTAAATCGAATTGTCATTAGCTAATCCTTTCCGGAAGAACTCTAGACATACTTTATAACCGGTTTTAACGGCAGCCAAAACCAGGATATTATACCGTGGGTCATTAAGCCCGATGTACGCCAGAGTCTCAAACTCCTTTTTTGGTGCACCTAGGTTCTCGCGAATCCACCATGCTGCTCCATTTACTGCATTCGCTAGATTTTCGTAGTTTATCTTGCGGTAGCCACTATCATACGAGGTAGGAGAAACAGGAAATTCAGCAAAGAGAGCTTGCGGATGTTTCTTGGCCATGAAGTCAACAATGTTATTGAGGATCTCCTTCTTTCCCGGGTAGTACGCCGGGAGGGATTCATATTGGGTCTTACGTCCTTTTACCATGTTTTTGGCCTGTGTTCCTTTCGTAGTTGTTAAAATTGAAAATTGGTTTGAAGAGAAAGATGCTGGGAATTCTATATAATTGTCAAAAGAAGCAAAAGAACACTTTGAGAGAAAAGCCACACTGTCTCGCAGCCAGGATGGTCTACGCCTCGACACACCATTTCTCCCCTGGACCTATATTTATTACTACCACATCCAACACTAGCAGTCAATTCCTGCTTGTTGATCTGTAGCAGGACCACAGCGAATCTGCAACATCCAAGCCATCCTGGCCATCAGAAGGGTTCCCAGGGCTTATAGTCATACCAGCTGATCTCCATTTTCAGAAATCAGATCCAACCAAGGACACGGCAGAATGAGTTCGAAAGTCGATTCGTGGTGAACGGCCTCCATGGTAGGTTGCTAGGGTTTGACTGTTATTCTGTAGGCATATCCCGATGCGCCTCATGCGCCATGTCGAAAGTAGGTGTAGGGCTCGTAATAATAACCCTTGACATTGCTCAGATGCAGATTTTGGAGAGAGGTTGGAGTGGAAAACATGCCAAGCACTTACCCCCCACCCAATTTCTTCTTCCGCTCCCAACTCACCACCGCCAACATACATTGATTCAGATATTAACCACTTGGTTGGAGGCCGAGTGAGACCATCTCGCCTATTGCGCACGCCTCAATAATTTGCTGTCACTCAGCCAGCCGCAGAGAACAACATTATGGGCGCCTGTGACGAAGGAAATGTTGACGCATTACATTTTGAGCTCTTCAGCGTGTGTTGTACCAGCTCTAAATTCATTCGAAGCGTAATATTGATTTCTCTTGATCAAATTATTGGGTAGTTGACCCCCAGTGCCTTTGATCATGCCATGCCTTCTGAGGTCGTGAGGAGGCAGTCTTTCTCTGTAATTGAGGTTTCCCAATCTTTGAATTACCTCTTAAAATGCTGTTTCTCTTTATTCTCAAGCTAGATCGTCTTTTCTTCACCCGGGTCGCTGCCAGAGAGCTCTCTCTTCTTCAGCGGTTTTCTCCCGCACCGTTTTTTTGCCATGAAGATCAGGATTTCGCGATGTGCAACGAAACTCTTCTTGTGGCTTGAAGTTGCAGGGACAACCTTGCAGTTGTATGGCGAGCTATTGACGATACCCTGCTGAAATGTGAGGATCTCTCGTACACAAACCTGTTGACCGTTTGAGTTTTACTCTTTCACGCTTGAATTATGTATTCCCAGAAATAAATAATTCAAGCATGAAAGAGTAAAACTTATTTGCTTGATATTAGTGCTTATAATTTTAGTCTACTACAAATGCTCTTCTTGCATCTTAGAGGGATAGATGTGCGGTACGACCGTAACACTAATCAAACTCAAACATTTCCCCAGGATATCTCATATCTAAACACAAAGCAATTATTGATTCTTCTCAGGCTTTACCTCTAGTGCCCCACCAAGCTTGTAATGGAGATGATGGTTGCTTTCCTTACAAGTTAGATTTTATCTACAGCTTATTGGCTACCGATTCACCTCTCACCAACCATAACACCCACGTTACACCGCAGCATTTGTTGCATATCGCAATTATGCGTCGCCTTGGACCCAAAAACTTGCCTTGGAATCACAAGGCAAATCGGGCTTAGATATAGGCGTTGGTATTACTGGGCACTGCTGGGGCGAGGGCCGTACGGGGCTGGCTTAATTTGAGGCTGCCATGGTAAAAGCGAGAGGGCGAAAACTTGGGCGAAAACTTGAACGCTTGTTTGCGATGTGCAACAAAATAGCATTAAATCACGTGTGTCTGAAGCCTAACTCCCATTAAATCACGTGTGTTTAGAAGCAGGGCATAATTCCTATGGAAATATTGATCTGCTTGATGAGCGCATCTATAGGAAAATATTGACCTGTATTACATATTACTATGGTGTTCGTAAAGAATATATCCCTCGAAGTGCGTAGAAAATGAAAGGGTGATGCTGATCACACACGTGATACTCCAAATGCCAAATTTATTAACTTCGTTGAATTTACATGGAGATTTCCTGAATATTAATTTTAACCCCAACATTACCGACCGCTAAAGTTCATGGAAATGAAAAATAAATCAATCCCGCTTCCTATTTTTTTCCTTCAGTGCTTCCCAAACCGAAAAACTGCCTTTGTAACCTTGTGCTCGTTAAATTCCTGGTACGCCTTAGGCGCGTCTTCAATCTTATATTCCTTCTCGAAGACAAAGCTGGGTCTAGCTTTTCCGCTTTCAATAAGTTTCAAGAGGAGACTCTGGTAAAGTCGGATTTGAACCACACCTGATTTTAGTGAGAGGCTCTTCAGGAAGAACTGGCCAAATGGGAAAGGAAGGATCCCTTGTTTTAACGGTGCGGTTGCACCACCTGCTAGACTTAGCACTATCAAAACCTAACAGAAGGGGAGTTTATACCAAGATCATGGGTAAGATATACGCCAATGACACCAATCCCACCTCCAGGTCTCGTGACATTAACAGCTTGGTTAAGTATCAAATTTTCGATATTATTTCCATACTCATCAACACATTCGCAGCCACAGCAGTCACAAGATCGATCAACACCATTGGGCTCGAGCTTCAGAATTTGGAGATCTGCAGGACCGAAATCGAAATTTATAGGGATTGCGCCAATACTTGCTGCTTTTGCGAGTCTGCTTGGCACATTATCGACGCTGTAGACTCTGGTCGCCCCTCGAAGCAAGGCTGAATATGCACAAAGCAATCCAACGGGTCCTGAGAAAGTTAACATAAGGTTGCCCATGCGCAAGTATGAGAGACCTACCAGCTCCAAAAACAACAACAGTATCACCAATCACCTGTCCTGCACACTCGAGCGCAAACCAAGCTGTTGGGAAAATATCAGCCAAAACAAGATAATCCAGCTCCAAATCCTTCCCTAATGGAACCTTGAAAAGATTATCATCAGCAAATGGAACTTGGATGAACTCTGCCTGACCGCCTTCTCGACCTATAAATTCTGGTAGGTCCACTTTGTCGCTAATGCCAATCACCCCTTCAGCAATGGATTCGCCATTACTTCCAGGCTTGTCTTCTAGACACGTGACGACAACGCGGTCTCCCTTTTTGATGGTGGTGACATCGGGGCCGACCTGCTCGACGATACCGATGTTCTCATGTCCAAGTGTAAATGGGTGGTCATTGTACATGCGGCCACGATATATGTGAACTTGAATCAGATTAGCAACTAAGTTTCCTTAAAATGAAATGCCAGTGGAGAGATTAGGAAGGGAAGGGAGCAAGGAAAGAGGAGCATTACGATCTGAGCCACAAATTGCGGAGCTGGTCAAGCGAACAATAGCGTCCAGGGGGTCTTTAATCTTGGGAACATCAATCTCTTCGACACTCACTGAAAGTGCTTTACCCTCCCACCTGACGGCTTTCATTTTCTTCTGAGGAAGTGCAGCCATGGTTGAACTTTTGTGGAATGGATAGAATTCAAGTGACTCTAAAGAAGGGGTGGGTCTAAAAAGGAATCCTGGAGGGGTTACTTGAGAGTCTTGTGAAAAGAGATGAAAATGGAGTACGAGATGAATATGAATGTGAGCTGAGGAACGATTTATATACTTCCTATTTATAATAAAAAGCCGCAGCTGGGGGCCAAAGACAGACCTGAAATTAACCCAGGAATACATACCCAAACAAGTGACAGGAAGAGTCTATACGAAGGATCAATGTTAGTCAAATGTGCGTTGTGGATAGAAGCTGTAGCTCACGCCCCCGTGGTATGAGAGTGCTGACTTGGTGCCTCAAAAAATCAATCACAAGACCATGAGGAACATCTCAAAACAGAATGATTATCCGTTCTTTTCGGCTTAAGATCACATCAGCCAACTTATTGAGAGAATATCTGAGTAGTACCTCCGTTTGCTGTTGTTGGAATATCATCAGAGCCACAGTGATAGGTACACGTGAGTATCTCATGGACAATTTTAGTGGAACAGATGATCTCGACATTCGAGTCTTCCTACTAGATAAAACCATAGTGTAAGAACATAGTGAAGAAGTAATCTTTGTTGCACGTGTATACCGGCATTACTGATAATGGAGCTGCGCCTGGAAAGCTGACAACTGTGCCGCGGATGTTTCCCATCTTCAGCCTTTATGACGAATCTGACGAACATTCTCGTTAGTACGACCAATTAAAATAATTGATTGAAGTGTTGGTTGACCCTTCCAACATATTACGATTATTGAGAAAGACACAGGAGTCCCTTTTCAAGGCTAATGAGGTAGTCCACTAAATTTTTAGATTGGTGTTCAACTTTGCAGTACCTCTCGAACCGTTTCTCACAGCAACGAAAGCCCTTACACTTCACCTAGTGAGAGAGACCCGAGCAAAAGTCACTTTTATGGCCTTAGAATATATCAACTTGCTACTATTCTCTCGCAGCCTTAACCTAATCGTCCAGTAAGGAAGACATGCTCTTTCATTGCTTAGAGGACCAATGTAGAGTAGGCCCATTGTCTGTGTCATCGGCTATATTTAGGTCAGATCATGGTTCTATGTTGTTAGATTCGTCCAGAAAACTTCCAAAATCGAAATCGCCGATGTTTAGATCAGGTGTACACACAAAATCCGAGCCCTGGATAACTTCAGGATTTTCCAACATATATTTGTGCAAGGCTTTGATAGGCACTTCCTCTCCGTAAGTGGAAAGCGATTTATCGGACGACTTTGAAGATAGTTGGGAATGCTCCCAATTTGAAATTGCACAGCTGGTGCTTGTTATTAGGTTTGCCTGCACATTTTTTGCCGAATAAGATCCCGATAGTCCTTTGGAGCCGGTAGATATAGGTGAAGAAAAGCAACTATCAGAGGGAGTTGACTGTAAGTTTTTCCAGCGGGAATGGAAGTGCATAAATCGAGGACAGTTAATGCAGTCCAATATTGCGGCATTCAGTTCGGGTCCAGTGTTAGTTATTGGGCCGGTTGTTTTGCTGAGCTCGTTCTTGGAGGGTAGAGACAGAAGGAGAAGTGAGACGCAAAGGGCTGCAGAGAAGGAAGGGGAGGATTGGGGTGATGGATTTCAGTAGAGGCTCCAACCGAATTCGAAACTCGAAATACATGTTTCTTCTCTACACCAGCAGTACTCTACCGCTTCTAATTAAATCCTAAAAAATCGCCGGAAACTGTCCACCAACTAATCCCACAACTCTTCGATGACCTCCATACTCCAGCCAGCAGCGTCATTCATCCAGATGATTGCCCTAACAATACCTAAGCCCGAATTTCAAATCCAGCATTTCAAAACACTACAAAACATGTATGTAAAGTAACTCGGCGCCCTCCTCCCCCATATTCTTCTCTCCATTAGTCATAGTTGACACAATAATTTTCGAACAACTTTCTAGTCCACTAACCGTCACCGAACACTAACCTAGCTTCTATCATTCAAAATTGAGCTTTGCCTGATCTAGATCATCATATCGTCTCAAAACCCTCTTCCCGACTTGTGCACTTCCTGAGTCCTGCTTTCTTGCTCCTCGTACCTGTATCTCTGTCTTTCTGGAAGTCGTACAGTAATATGAAAAGGAATCTCAAGGCGTGCTTCTAATTCGATCCAACTGTGGTCACCAGTGTTTGAGTGAGCTATTCGGTTTTTGATACGATTCGAGTGCAGTGTGGCTAAGCGACAGTTCGTTCGCCGATTTGAAGTAGCCGACTCGTCACAAAGGCATATCGCCGCAGAGGTCGGTCCCCGTGAAAGTTGAGCTGGATTGAATGGCTCTCGTCAGCGTGGTGAGATATCAATTCAGAAGCTTTGATTTTGTGGATTCAGCCGTTGTGTAAGCCTTCTTCTGACATGGATGGTAGGTAGTACAATGATCGGAGTAGAGGGAGAGAGTAAGAATCTCTGCGTATTCTTGTCTGGTTCTTTTGGCAATCTCCTCCTCGGTCCTTGGTGGTCGATTCTTAACTCTTCTGGGCCCCCATACCGTTATGTTGTCACAGCATTCTCCCTTTTGCTCCCACAATAACAATTCTTCTCCTGGAATCCCCAATTCCCTACTAGGAACGAAATCCGTTGTGTACTCATCATCAAATATATACTGTGCGCCCGTTGATGCCTGAATAACCCAGGGTAGCCATTTGTAGTTAGCAACTGCTGCGGAATGTCTGAGATGCGAGGACGAGTTGCTAAGTGAGAAGTTTCTCCAGCAGGACCCCATGAACTGAGGGGGGGGGGCTCTAGTGAGATATGGATCGAGAACATCGTTTGGGAGGACCAAGAAGACGTAAACCCAAGCCGGCAACTTGAACTGAGGGGGGTTTTTTTTTTCTCGTCGTATCGATGTTGTAAGTGATGGTAAAGATGTTGAGAAACGATAGTCCCATCATCAAGAGTCCTTAGGCTTTTCCTCGCCACGGCTGCGCCAGTGCGGCCAGACGGTGAAGGCTGTACAACTGGCCAGGATGGTTTGAAGGCCAGCCATGACGAGGAATCCTGCCACAAAGTTAGCTAGATTGCTTTTAGCTGGGAGCATACTTGAATTCTTACGCCCACGACTCTCTCGCATGGACTGCCATTTTAAATACAGTCCTAACTAGCTTTTTGGCTTCCTTCTTCAAAACTCTTCCAACATAGACTCACATCCGTCTCAACTCGTTGCCTTAAACCACAATACCATCTCCATCGCCATTGTATCACCACCTCCCTCGCACGAAATCATAGCATCTGCCAATGATTCCGATTCCAACCTATCAGAGTGTGACTGGTCTAAAGACAAGAACAGCAATGTCAAGTCCCTGAAAGGGTTCCATCATCTAAATATTCTCGCCGAAAGCATCCTCCACCGCAATACTATTATCGTGGGGCCCATAAGTTATGTCGAAAGTAGTGAAGTTACAGACCTAAAGTTGGTAGCCACAATTAAGGGCATAGAGTTTGGTGTATAGTCTGTCGAGATAGCCGATTTTGTGATCTTTCGCTCTTTCCAAGACTTCCTTGACTTCGCATTACAATGTGGCTATTCGCAGCGATGATTCCACGAATTATCGGTGTCGGAGATATTCCGTATAATAGGAGGAAAGTGTTAGACTTTGGATACCGGTACGAGGACCACGGCTACTGGGATCAATATGCCAAAAATTAGAAGTTTATTTGGTAGCGCACACGGTGTTCTCTTCTATTGGCCTCCAAAATGCATTACAAAACAATGAAGATGAAAACGAACAATAATTCATTCGATCGAATGGTGTTAAAAGATCTATACCAACCTGGAGATTGACATATTATGGGCTGGGAATGTCGTGGTATCAGAAGGAGTAGAGAGTAAATTACGAAGGGGTTTGGCATGCATAGAAAGCATTCCAGCGAGGCCCCTGTCCAACCACCCCGAAGACTTGCCTACGACTCAACGCTCTAGCACGACATGTTGATGGAGCAAGGATGTGTAGACTAAGGGTGTGCAGAGTGAGGGCTGGATACAGAGATGCTCGACATCTGCTGGAATCTTGGGAAATTATTCTTCAAAGAGCTTGTTCTTATCATTACACAAGAAGATCTCGCTCGTGATAATATGCCAGTCACGGTGGAACCTGGGAACAAGTTATAAGATCTCTTTCTTGAGATCTCTTTCCCAGATCAGCCTACTTACTTTAATCCCACCAAATATGACGACAAATAGACTAGGTAGATGTTGCAGAATGGCATCGAGATGAACCGAGCCCATTTACTTCCGAGCAGCGAAATGATCACTGTAAATGATGTCTGGAATATAAGCGTTTCCCACTCCCCATGAAAAGCCCCTCGCAGGGCGCACTAATAAACCAACGTTGGATGGTCCACATTTAAACAAGCGCTTACGTGTTGATGGCTATACATTTTGGGTTGGATTGGGAGATTGGGTTGGGGAAAAGTTTCGCTTCACAGAAATCTTTCAGGCAAAGAACACGCAAGCCTTGAGCATGAAGACCACCCCTACAGGGCTAGAGATGATTACAAGAAGTCTTATGACTAAAAAATAAGTTGTAATAGGTGTGCTGTGTACTTGCTGCGTGACAAGGCGAGCGATCAGAGAATGAAGCAAGGCAAGGGCTAGGTTATTGCTACACTAGCTCTACCACCAGGCCAGAGGTGTTATGGCTATTTAGGTTGGCAAATATATTACTGTTATTAAATAACCTTGTCTTGGGCAAGAACGAGAAATATTATACTTGGTTTGAGTATCGTCAAGTTCAGCCTTAGTCTGTGCTTACTTAAGATATAGCGTTCCTGAGTGTCCTAAGATGACCAAGCCGAGTACGAACGAGTAGCCGTCACCACGGAATACTCCAGCCTAGCACGAGCAATTCCCAACTAAAGAATTGCTACTGAGCCAAGGCCCAGTGACCATTATGTGGTCAGACCGCATGTGGGGGTCCGAGTCCTCCCGACTTCTCTCATGATTGACTTGCCCCGGGAAGACGTGCGCCTGACGCAAGCAAGAACAACCGACATCCGAAAAGGCAGTCGCCTTTCCCATGCCCACATTCGTGGCGACATTGGCATTCCACCATGCCGTGTCCGAGAGACACAATTTAGTATTCTAGAAGGATTTGGACCTTGGGACCTGCAGGTCATGGAACGGGGTTTTCCCTGGGGCTACTGCAGATGGCTGGAATAGTGAGGGGTTGTTGTAGGTGGGAACGGGAGAGTACTGGGGTTTGAACGAGGATTACAGGCATCGTAGCGTCTATTGACTATAGAGAGGCTCTAGAAAATAGAAGGGCGAACTGGACCGGAAGCGCCGAAGTGAAAACCAAAAAGCGTGATACAGACACTTTTTCCTTTGAAGAAAACAGAATCCGTTTCTACTAGTAATTGGATGGTTGAAAGCGAGACATTTAGAAGCCAGAAAACGGGTAAAATCCGATGAGAGGTGCCAATAGAGGAATTCCAGTCTTGCAGGCTGAATGAAAAGCAAAGAAGTGTCGTAGCTAAATGATTGAAACGGCATAAGAGTTGTTTCTAGAACATGGAGGTGAATTATCTTGGTTTCAAGCTATTAGAGGTAGCCACATGACGAAGCGTCAAGCGAGAGCATCTGCGATTTTCGGAATTCCAAGCAGTGAAGATGCCTCGCTTGAGTTGAAAAGGGGAGGGATTCCTTTTCATGTGGCGTTTCAAGCGGGATGTTGACCAATCATCAACGAGCTTGAGCGCACGCACTCGCTTCATTGGCTGAAGGGCTCGGCAGTTAGACGCTTCGATTTTCAACATTAAGTGGCGTCACAAATTCTTCTGGAACAGCTCTGGAAGCTCTGCGAAGCTTTCTAGAGGTCTGCAGGTCGGCTGTATGCCAGGATCCTTTACTGGGATTCTATGGTAGCTGGAAAGCGGACTGGTGAAGTTGATCGTGAAGCCTGTGGCAGATGTTGATTCGTGTATCCAGGTTGTGCTTCTCGCCGAAGCCCAATGACATTTAGATGCGTATTTCCTTTTGGAAGACTCTCCGGAATGGCGTCTGCATTCTGCGGGTCGTCACATATTGGCCCCTTCTCGAAGGTTTCCAAAGCGGCAGTCCTAGAGCCTTGGAAGATGGTCGGAGTATCCCAAGGGAATCTAGCTTTCTAATATCATGAGACTTGGTGGATTTCTTTCGATCTTCAGAGCAATTTCGAGTTCGAGTACTGGCTTTCCGCGTATCCATCCTACTGTTGGTGGTTGACTTTATATTAGTGGCACCTGGGCAGATATATGCTTCGAAGTGATGCCAACATTGCTGAAAGGCGTACTGTGATGGAGTGAGGAGCAGGCCTGCGAACATCGCGGGGGATAGCTGCATTTGAATGCAGCTGATAGATCCCATCATATGCATTGCAGATGGCTCCCGATATTTTAATCGCACATCCCGGGCATAACGCTCGTTCTCCTTGGATGGCTGACCACTTGACCTCTGAAGGATATGCAAGGCTACTGCTGACAAGGCGATGAATCGACGTTTGGGAGCAGGCCAGTTCGACTGGCGTGGGGAGGCCTGTTGCGGAGAAGTGAAATCGTCGCTATTGATTCAGAAGCGTATTTTAATGGTCGTGAGATGTAATCTGTGGGATTCGAGTTGATGTGAAAGGACTGGTTCTGGTCCCTCTATAATTCCGCCCGTCTAGCCTCACACCATGATCTAGAGGGAGAATTCCAGTAGCTGACGATGAGCCCGCCCAATAAAACTGCCCGATCGCATCGGCGAAGAAGCTTGATAGTGGCTTCATGGCTTGCCAGGAAATGGGGTCCCTGTGTGGGAAAAAGCAACAACCCCCGCGCTCTTTCGCTCCACTATTACCCAAGAGTGAGAAGTGCAGGCGGAAACAAGTCATGATGGACAAAAGTCTCATCGAAAGCGCTCAATGGCTGGAGAATTAAGATACAGCCTGACCTCCGTTGCGGCTTCGTCCTGAAATCTGAATTGCTCTTCAAACTTCTACTCTGAAATTTGTCTGGATATCAGCAACTCCTGTCACTACAAACCAGGAATCATCTCGACTATCCTATCAAGGCTATTCTGCCTCTCTTTGCCTGACCATTTCATAGGTCATCCATCAGCCATTTAAAAGTGAAGAGGACTTGCGTTTTTTTGTCTTAATTGGACTCCACATAGCTTGATCGTGCCGGCGACTTGACCGGGTTCACTCTTGCGACGCTTTTCGAACAACTCCATTATTTCGAAGGTGCTTTCTCAAGCTCATCCATCACTGGACGTTAGCCGCCACTGCCGACGAGCATTCGCAGTAACAATAATTGCATCATCAACGCACTCTGTGAAACCTGAGCTTGAGGGTATTCTGGTACAAAAGAGGCTTTCGACGATTGTCTTTGGCTGGAAGGCCGACCTGTACGAGCTCGGAACTTGCGACCCGCCAGGGAAAAACCCAATCTTTTATCGTGATTAAGCGGCACTAAAGGCACTCGTCAAGACCACTGCGTACACTTCGCCGGAACCCCACTAAGAGTCGACTTGCTTTGCCTGCATTTTGCGACATCTACCAGTGTCTACCGGTCAACTCCATCTCCACCAAACTCAATCGTGTCCTTGCGGCAGGAGGAGTAAAAATCTCTGCTCCAACTTCTTCGCATTGAGAGCACGATATTAATCTGCGGCTTTCACCCTCCCTTCTATCGTCGAGTTCTATCTCGGCGACAGGTCGACAGTGTCCGAATTCATCCATCTTTCGCACCAACTGCGCGCCGTACTTATGGACTGAGACCATTCTGTCGTTTTATCGCATTTTATCGCATTTTATCGCACCGAAGTAACACACTCTCTTGGACCGAGGCTCGCACCCTTGATATCACTCTTCTGTGATACTACATTCGTTGATTGAAACCGGGCGGTATGATGGACTCTTCAGGAGTATGGGACAATCAGGATCCGACTTTGTCTGTTCCCTCCCAGGATGATTTCAATCAATTTCTCGATATGGGTATGAACAACCTGAGCGATACACTGCAGTTCGATTTCCAAGATTTCAATGCGCAACAAGTCCAGCAAGCGGCACAATTGATGCAACAAAACGACCCAGATTCAATGGATCAGTCGGGGATGGAAAATGGTGGAGTTATACGACACGATACTACAATGCAAGAACATATGCCGTCAATGACAACGGCTGCGAGTCATCCCTCTATTCTTGGAGCACCTATCAGTCATGAACATTCTTCGAGTGAGAGCTTGGTCGAACTCGATGCGCAAATCCAATATCTGCAGCAACAAAGGAATCAGAGGCAACAGCAACATCAGCAGCAACAGCAACAACGGCAAATGCAAGAACAGCAACGAAATTATTATGCGCAAGCTCGAATGATACCTCCAACTCCGAACAGCATGGAGCTTCATGGCGCAAGTCAATTTTATACACAATCAGATCCTCAACAACAGGCAATGTTCGAGAGATATCGTATGCAAATGAAGGATCCGGAGGTTAGTCTTTTATCCTAATTCGTTCTTGAAATATACCGCAGTTGAAGCTATTGCCGGAATTTTTAACACGAAGTCATATTACGAAGTTATCTCATTGAAATTATGCATAAGTGTCAAGCTTGAAAGTTCTAACGTTGAATTTAGATGGCTTTCACTCCGCTTGTGTCGCCTGCAGTTACTCCGCTCGAGGCACACTTCAACATTCCTGAATACACGGTGCCAGGAGCATATTTTAGTCCTCTAAGTTCACCTGCTCTCCGTGCACAAAATGAGCAGCAAGCTGCTATGTATGATCACAGAAATACTGGAACTACGAACTCACCTATCGATGTGAGTGGAGACTCCCACTCTGCGCCTAATAGCACGGGCAATGTCTCAAGGAAAATGTCTAAGAAGGCCCCGCAAAAGCCAAGGACCACCCGCTCAGTACGACAATCTCCCATCGTTAAACCAAAACGATCAAAGAAACCTTCTGTTACTGCTCAAGCATTAGGTGATCTTATTGAGCCAGCTCATTCTCAAGTCACGCGACCAAAGGAAGGTGGTTCATCAACAGTGAGCACGGAAGAATCAGAAAATGGCTCAATATCTCCAGAGCACTTGTCAGATATGGCACCTCCTCCTGTACCGACCCCAGGGTCTTCAACAAGGTCGCCATATATCCCAGCCCAGAGAGAAGATCCCCGAAACCAGCGTATCATCCTTGGTTCTCCTGCAACGCCAGCTTCATTGATGAGACTCACGCAATCACCGCAAGTGAATGATTCAGCAAGCAGTCAAATAATGGACATTGATGAGGGCATGGATAACTTTGCCCTGCCGGAAGCAGCCAACATGTCAAGACCACAGCTTTCAAGAATAGACACTCAGTCTGATGGCCAAGTTACTCCAACTTTGAGTTCTACTGGCATGAAGACACCTGGATTTCAACCGCTACCATCACCAGCTTTTGCTCGTCCGAGAACAGCTGCATCTGCTAGCCAAAGTCCACAAATAGACGCGATGAACGGCTCAAATACGGGCAAGAAGCAGGTTCAGGGCGCAGGCCGTTCTAAAAAGCGTTCAAGTAGCTCTGTCCTTGCTTCACCAGCCCTGCTTCCTCGCATATCCCCAAGCATAAAACCTCTAATTCCAGGAGCAGGAAAAGTGTCAGAAAGTACCGCTTCTCTGTTGTTAGCTTCAAAGTCTAATTACCAAAATATTCTCGAGGGCACACATCTTCCCGGGGTCTCGTATCCTTCAGAACTTTCGACAAACCTGACGTCGAAACGCACTTCTCATAAAATTGCCGAACAGGGACGCCGAAATAGAATTAATTCCGCCCTTCAAGAAATTGCAACTCTTTTACCACGAGGATGCAAGGACAGTTCTGGGGAGAAGAGTAGTGGTGATGCGGGAGAGAAGGATGAAGGTGGAGGGGGAGGTGCTAAAGGGGGAGGTCAAAGTGCAAACAGTAAGGCTAGTACGGTGGAGCAGGCCATTGAATATATCAGACAGCTGAAGAAGGATCTTGCTGAGGCAAATAAGAGGGCAGAGGAGGCCGAAAAACAACTTGGCTCTACAACAATGCCGAAAACGTGAGAGGCTAGAGAGCAGAGCATATGCTGAAAACATGTGTGGTTGGTATTTTGGTTCTGGGAGTTCTGGAGTTTTGTAATGGGTGATACCTCGAATTGGTTTGCGAAATGTTAATGCTTTACGAAGTGCAGTGGCCGAATCTGCGAAGCATGGTGAGGAGTTTTGGCGGTGAGCTCATTTGTGTTATTATACACGTTTTCCCATCCTTTAACAGGGTGCGCGAATAGAAATGATGCCATGATAGATAGCTTTCATAGAGAAACTGCAAATATGTCAATGTTGTAATCTCAAGCGTCTATGGTACACGACTAGTTGCTCGATTAGACAGCACAACAGCAAAACAGTTAGCTATGATTTCAGCATTGATCTGTTGTCTATAATTTCGTCACGAACTTATTCAATGTCTACTCTCTGTGCACAGGCAGCAAAAATCATCATGTTTTTGCCCTCTCCTATCCTTTTTAGTACCGCGGAATAATGAATTTAGGTTCTCGATATTTGATCACGAGGTCACCTGCCACAAAGACATTGTGATCCCGCCTTGTGAAGCTAAGGCATGCCCCCTCTGTGTGTACCTGAAATAGACCCTACGGGTGCATTACCAGCTCCTCAGAGACGGTGTTCTACCCCCACTACCATCCACAACGCCTACTCTAAGTGCAAAGTGCGACCTGTAGCGTGACCAATGTCTTTCAAATCCATCTAGTGCTCCCAACAATTTTGTTTGTGAATGGTGCGTAGTGCTTTTATGCACAAAGGTATGGTAAAAATGCTGAGTAAACCAGCAGATTTTTCACTGTGATGAGACCAAATAGATCAATCTTTCCCCACGTCACAGCTAAGGACATCAACATCTAATTCTTCCATAACGCCAAGAACCACACTCAAACTTTCCATAAACCCATTGACAGCTACTCGTAACATTCTATTTGTTGTGGCTTTGTATTCGGTCCTGAGAATTGTTTCTTCTGTAGAATGTGACGTAGATGGAGGAATTGTAGTAAATGATCGGCAAACAAGAGGGGAAAGTTCCTTATCAACTCGCAAAGCTTTGAGCGCAGCGGATGCTAATCTTGCTGTTGGGAGGGGCAGGTCGATTGTTCTGATATACTTCAGCCTTATGTTACAAGCATACGGAATGAGGGTGCTTACATCGAGCAGGGAAAGCCGGTGGCCATCTCCGTCGCCATGATGGTTACCAAGTTTTGCTGAGATATTTACGGCGCGTTTAGAAACGCTGCATGAATCAAATGTCGGATCGGATATGAGATTGGCGTTCGTGGGTGCCTGACTAGAAAGGACAAAATAATTTCTTGACGGGGAAGTTGCCATGGCAACTTCAAGGGTTCTCACACTAGCTCTTTCCAGATGCAGAACCACAACGCAGCTTGCTTCAAGAGCCAAAACATCCCTCATATCTTGCGATACATCATTTGACCTTTTACTTCTCAATCCAATTCTCTGATTTTGAAGAATATTTCTACTCTCGACTCTCTTCCTGCTACTCATCTTCTTAGAGCATGTTTTGTCCTTAATACAGATAAACAAATAAACAGAAATCGCACCGTCACCGCCACCACCAGTCGCAACTCTCTGAGACCAACGATACTTTATAGCAACTGCATCACAAGAGGAAGTCGCAACTGCCTTTACTACTTCCTTTATCAGCGATCGGTCCTTCAAGATGACTCCTGCTGTAAAGTATGGGCAGATCATCGAGTATATTCCTGGTAAGCTTTCCCCCACAACAACACACCATCTGTGTTTGGCTGTACGAAGCATTGAGTATGGTCGGTCGGCCAAACATCATTACGCATTGATATCTTCATAATTATGGATCATCAAGCTATGTATGAGTGGGCGACGATGGTTTCCCGCAGCGAAGAGGAAGGGGAGTTTGTCGCAAAACAACAGCCACAACAAAGCCGCATAATACCACCAATTCTTCCGTATACATGGCTAATGTACACAGACCGACTGTATCTAGCATCCTATACTACTCCGCCGACTGCCGACACTCTCTTCCCATATCCCGATCGTCAACCTTCCCGCCGGTCTCCAAGTAAGCGTTCTGCGCGAGCTGTCGATGGTCCATCAGCTGTCCTCTCTGAAAAAGACCGCACCCCACCTTATTACTTCTCCATCGATGACACATTGTTATACAACGCTTTCCACCATGATTTTGGACCATTGCACATTGGACACTTGTACAGATTCGCTGTTCAGTTTCATGACATACTTGGAGCGCCAGAGAACAAAGACAAACCTGTTGTATTCTGGAGCAAGGCAGATGCGCGAAGTGAGTGGTATTGAAACGGAGCTCTAGAGACACCACTAATTACCTCTTCAGGTCGAGCAAATGCTGCTTGCATACTTGCCTCTTACATGGTCCTAATTCAATCCTGGGCTCCTCATCTTGCGCTCGCGCCAATTGCTCAGGCCGACCCACCTTTGATGCCCTTCCGCGATGCCGGGTATAGCCAAGCAGATTATGGAATAACTGTGCAGGATGTAGTATATGGCGTATGGCGGGCAAAAGAGCAGGGCTTCTGTGCCTTGCCATCCTTTGACCTCGAGGAGTATGAAAGGTACGAGCGGGTAGACCAAGGAGATTTCAACTGGTTAACACCGGATTTCTTGGCTTTTGCCTCACCACAACACACTCCCGTCGCGCCCATCTCACCCTCCTCACCACTCTATGCGACTCTGCCATCAACAACAGAAGCAGTAGATGCGCATCCCACACTCCCCGGCCCTTTCAAGAATGTGTTGAAGCATTTCAAGCAGCGAAATATTGGACTTGTTGTTCGACTCAACTCTGAGCTTTACTCGCCATCATACTTTACTGCACTTGGTGTTGAACATTTGGATATGATATTTGACGACGGCACTTGTCCACCACTGACTACTGTGAAAAAGTTCATAAGAATAGCCCATGAGATGATAACTGTCAAAAAGCGAGGAATTGCAGTTCATTGTAAAGCAGGACTTGGACGGACAGGGTGTTTGATTGGAGCATATCTTATTTACAGATACGGGTTTACTGCTAATGAGATCATTGCATACATGCGCTTCATGCGACCAGGCATGGTTGTTGGTCCTCAACAGCATTGGCTACATCTCAATCAAGGGACTTTCAGAGAGTGGTGGATAGAAGAGCAATTCGAGATCAAGATGAAGGAGAAGTACGCAACAATGGCACCAAGCACACCAACGAGAACACTCTCATCGAAGCCATACATGGCCAGTCAAGTCGCAACTCCTCCAAATGCTAGCCGTCGCTCGCCACTTGGAGAGGTTGACAACGAGCAGAGAAATAGCATTGGTGTCCAAGAGGACTGCCTTCCAGCCCCGACGCCAGGTCAACCACGTAAGACGAGCAGAGCTGTCGATCGCCACCACCCATATACCCGCAACGTCTCGAGTTATACCACAACTGAGGATGAACATGTGATTCAAAGAGAAACCGAGATGATTTCTATTCATCGCCAATCATTAGATGATCCCGAAGGGGAGGATGAGTGGCAACTGAGAATGCGATCCAGCCGTAAATCATCACGGTCACCAGGTCGCACCGAGAAATCAAGATCGATAAGTCAGACCACGACAAC
The DNA here is from genome assembly GCA_021365295.1 of Tricladium varicosporioides. NCBI lineage: Eukaryota > Fungi > Ascomycota > Leotiomycetes > Helotiales > Tricladiaceae > Tricladium > Tricladium varicosporioides. The sequence goes on from JAJTIW010000023.1 coordinate 686,458, forward strand.
TATTTACACAATCGACAATGATAGCAGCAACGATATCGAAAATATTGGCGCTGGACGACCAAAGACTCCCGGAGGCATAAAGTCAGGCAGCGGTTCTAGCACACTTGGAAGATCTCGTAGCAGCCCGAAACGAAGTGGGGACAACCTAAGGGGCAAGGAGCCCGTTGGAGTCCGCAAAGTCAGCGGAAGAGTTGGAAGTGTCTCTACCCGAAAGGTCTCAGGGTTATGAGTTAAAGAGCCATGATTCACTATACTTGTGTAACATGCTGTGCTATTGTGCTTGCATAAAATCTGGCGTCTGTGAAAGCATATGAATGACCGCAATCATGGAATGGGAAGGAGGCGTTTATTGTTATTTTTGTTTGGTCATTCCTGTCGAGTATCATCCGCTCTTGGTTTCCACTCTTTCTTGCTTTTTGTGCGTAATTGCTTGGATGGAACAAATGGAGTGTGGTCGTTTGATTTGGGTCACCTCCTTTACTCTTACGATGTGGATAGTTGATGAGGAGTTGCGATTGCTTGCTTGCTGGCTTGTGTGTTCAGGGGTCTCAGCTTTGTTTTTTTATCACGAATCATGAGCATGTGTGCCTTGCACATTAGGTGGTAGAGAGTCAATTTCAGAAAATCAAAATAACATACTTGCCTCCTTAGTTGTGAATCGTGAAATGTAAATATTAGACCTGCATTTTGAACGCCGAGATTAATTAACCAATTTACGTGTATAGTCAAAGTGGTAGCATCGTTCCTTCGTTTAGTGCTTGAACGGGGGACCTTTATCAAATTGGGAACTTAACATTCTTTAGAACTTGGTATCCCCACCATCACTGTACAATTTTTCTTAACCATAACCTGAATTTTGAAAGGACCAGGAGTATTGCTGGCACCCTGAGGGTTGAAGGCGTGGTTCAATTCCGCATACTAAAAAGTCTGATTGATGCCTCGTCCTGAATCTGAAGCCGAGACACGTCTGACCACTATCTGAGTAGTTTGTTTTCGCACTACATCACCTAGGAGAATTTGAGCGCTGTGCTAAAGTAGTGGCAACCTGTGACCCTCAGTGACCTTCTATGGGATATCACTGGCTTAAAACTAGAGACCAGATGGATTTGATGAATTTGCTATTTTTTTGTAGTCTAATCGAGAAAACCAGCGCAAAACGGAGCCAGGAGCCGCGAGCTCATCAATCGTAACATGACATGAGGAGGTCTGTCGGAGAAAATAAAAAGATGCTGGCTAGCTCTAAGTATTGCGCAGCAGTGACGTGAAAAGGGTCAAGTACAGTCTTGGTGCATTAGAGTCTAAAGCAAGCAAGTTGCGAATCGACCTCCAAAATAAAGTTCTTCGATGCTCGCCCTTTCTTCATCTCAGCTGCCGTAAAACATGCAATATACCATCCCAGCCCCAAATCACGTGTACCCAGAGTACCAAACATCAACGCCTAAACCGAACTTCTATTCGTCAGCCTTGACCTCAGCAGGCGCAGCAGCAGTCTCAGGCTCCTTGGTCTCAGCGGCTGGGGCAGCAGCGGTCTCGGTAGCGGTTGGCTCAGCTTCAGATGAGGTCCACAAGGTCTAAGTTTATGGTTAGCTGCTGTTTCTAGCATCCACCCATGCGGAATGCAACATACCAAGTTATCTCTCAACAATTGCATGATAAGAGTGGAGTCCTTGTAGCTCTCCTCACTGAGGGTATCGAGTTCTGTAGAAAAGTATCAGAAGTGTCTCTGTGCTTTACCACCAAATGATTACTTACCAGCAATGGCATCGTCAAATGCTTGCTTGGCGAGATGGCATGCTTGATCTGGGGAGTTGAGAATCTCATAGTAAAAGACGGAGAAGTTAAGAGCGAGACCGAGACGGATTGGGTGTGTTGGTGCAAGGTCGGTTTGGGCAACTTCGGTGGCGTTCTTGTATGCCTCCAATGACTTGTCTGCGGACTCCTTTCGCTTGTCGCCAATGGCAAACTCAGCAAGGTATCTGTGGTAATCACCCTTCCTGGAAACAAAATGTGAGCCATGCAGTCCTAAATCCTCGCACTTTAACGTACATCTTGTGATAGAAGACCTTTGATTCCCCGCTCTTAGCAGAAGGAATCAAGTGCTTGTCGAGAACCTCGAGGATATCTTCGCAGATCTTGGCAAGTTCGGCCTCAATCTTCTGACGGTATTCCTTGATCAAAGTAACCTGCGATGAGTTTCCTTTTGACTCCTCCTTTTGCTCGATCGAGGTAACGATTCTCCATGATGCACGGCGGGCGCCAATGACGTTCTTGTAGGCGACAGACAGAAGATTTCGCTCCTCAACAGACAGTTCCTGGTCCTCGGAAGCGACCGACTTCATGTTCTCCACCATTTCTAGATAAGTCTTAGCAAATGACATATCTTTATAGTATTCGAGGGAGCGTACCTTCATAACGCTCAGCCTGCTCAGCGAGCTTGGCGAGGTAAACGGAATCTTCGTAACCCATGATTGCGGGAGTAAAGGATCTGTGGAGATAAGATGATTAGCTGGCTGCAGACTGAAGTAGAGGCTGAAGTAGTATAAGTCGCGTAGTGGAAAAGTGAGTGTGGTCGGCAGAAAGGCGGTGGATCCATTTCGAGACTAATCTGGGGATTAAGAAATGTGTTGAATGCGCCGCAGGCCGGTAAGCAGTGAATCTGTGATGAATCGATGCCAGACCAAAAACCATGTGCTCCAGGAGCGCGTAGGAAGTTGTGGTTGAAATCGGCAGGTGCCCCTCAGCCCCTATGAGGGGCAATCGCAAAGTATTGGGATTTCTACCAACGACGGCGACATAACCATACTATCAACTCTCTCTCAAATCTCACTGATCATAGACTAAGTAGCGCCCATTCTCCGGTTTGTGGCGATGGTGGAAGGCAACGACCACATTCAAGGGGTTGCGGGAGGAAGATGACGAAATAGAAGTGGGTGGAAATCTTACCAAAGTGTTGAGGGAGAGGTAATTGCAAAGTGATCGAGTGGTGTCGATGCTTGTTGTCAATGGAAAGGCGGTATGCGACGTGTATTTGCAGGTTGCTTTGTTGGTGGTCGCAGGATTGAAGAAGTGAAGTCGAGTTTGAGATGGAATTGGAGAAGTTGATCGAAGCAGGGCCAACCTCACGCTCCCTTTTCACGCTAGTGGGTAGGCACGAAGCGACTTTCCGACCAACACTCGTGGGATGTGCCTGCAATTTGACAATCCACTGCACAAAGCGTAAGGGTCTTGCGCTACCTAGCTTGAGTATGAGCGACGAGGGCGAATCGTGGAAAGAGCCTCTTGGTACCAAAGTCGCAGCTGCGTGGCTTACAAGATACAGAATATAAGATATCAAATGCAAAATTTCTCTTTGTTTGGTGTAAGGCGATTGCGAGGTCGCTTTCTGAGGGTCAGGCTGTTTTGAAGGGATGATCGCAATGAGTCAAAGGAGGGATCACTCCGTTGATGTCGGGGCTTTTGCACTTCAAGTACTCTCACTTTTGGTTCATCAACTCTATTTATGCATCTACATTCGTGGATCATCCTGCTTCGCGACCCTTCTCTTCGGCAACAGGGCGGACGACTAGATAGCTCCAGGATGCTGGTGTTGGGTTGATGCTACTGTATGAAGATTCCAGGTTGACCACATGCCGTTATTGCATGATTGTAACACGATTTCTGATCGACCCGGTCTCCAGACGCCCTACTTAGCTTTGCAATTACCAGCGGCGTGGCGATGAGAGCCTATGAAACCTGCTTGACGGCCTATGGAGGTAGCAGCATGGTCCTTGTTGTGGCAGTGCTTCCCAACAGGAGTCCACACCCAGTGCGGCATCATGACTTTGATATTTTGATATTAGCAGAACGCGGAGCCTCCTTTTTAATTAGTGGTAATGCAAAACGTCCTATTGTACAGGTGACGAAGAAAGAAGGCCTACACCTTCTTATATGGCCGAAAAAAGACCCAATTAGTTGCTTGATGGCAGGTTTGTTGCTGGTGTGTCCTTGGCATATGCATCTAGATAACTCATTTTATGGGGAGCATTTCTGGAGAAGAAAAAAGATACAAGGCTGACTTCCCTCATACATTTATGCGAGAGAATAATACTGATGAGTATTGTAAATTTATGTATCCTGAGTAAGAACTATGTAGTAGTTTCTGCGGGAATACCATGCTTCAAAATTTCAAGCTGCAAACCCCTTCGACACTCGTGACCTCGATGATGCATTTATCACCTGACAAGATGTGGACTGATCAATTTTAAATATCCTCAGTATCAAGGCCGCTAGATCCCCATCTCTCTAGCTAACCAATCACCAAGCTCGCTCTACCCGTCTTTCAACTCGGCAGAAATCAGATCAGAGAACACCCATTCAGAACCCTCCACCAGTGCATCACAAGCTTGATTCCACCCCTCAATACCAGTACAAAAGTACCAATCCATCCTTCCTCTCCCAAGTCCTACACCATTCAAACAATCTCAATCATGTATCGCCAAAACATTGTACGAGCAGTGCGTCCTGCTATCCGTCAACGAGCTGCCTTTTCTACTACCACCCGAGCCATGGCTGGAGGCGATACTGGAGCTCCAAGAGCAACTGGAGCTTCTCACGGGTGAGTCTTCCATTCCTTGTCATCATCTCCTGCTCTCCATCCTCCAGGTGCTGCCATTGACAGAGTTATGGTCATTACTTTGAGAAAGATGCTGATCAATTCTTTATGGCAGTGATGCATTCACCAAGCGCGAAAAAGCCAATGAGGACTACGCCATCCGCATGCGAGAGAAGGAGAAGCTCCTCGAGCTCCGAAAGCGCCTTGCAGAGCAACAGGACCACCTGAAGAAGCTCGAGGAACACATGTATGCTACTCCCTGAGTTCCCACCCTGCACTCTCATTATAAACCCTTCTCCGACTTCAGCCGATCATTCACATATCCTATCCCCGACGCTGCCAATTGAAGACAGGACATATGCTTATATGATGTGTAACAGTGATGAACTATCCAAATCCTCTGGCGGCGAGCAGAAGTAAGTATCCCACCCCTTACGGTCTTCCGTTAAGGGATAGTTGGTGGTCGTTGGGAGAGTTGCGCTTTCAGAGTTTGGGGGGTTCTCTCGCATTTGCATTTACATCTTGCACGCATTCTGCTTTCGTACTTGTTTCGCCTTCATATACGGAGCAATGCTGAACATGTCAGTTGACCAAGTTCTCTGATATACGAATCGAAGAGAAGGGAGTGGTAGGTGGTTGGGAAGAAGGGGAGAAGGGAGTGGTTTGTATACAAGTTTATGGAATGGGATTGCATTTTCCGCTCTTCGGAAACATCCAAACGACGTCGACAATGAGATGTTTATCGAATCTGAGCACTTTCACCAAATACAACTTGCAAGACATTTGTTTGTTCTAGGCATTTGGGCTTGCTTTCTTGCCATATTTTGTCTCTCTTCATGCTCCATTTTGCCGCTTGATATCTATTGTACAAGTACCACCCGCTCCCCCATCCATTCATCTCATCTGATGCTCAATTTTTGCTCCCATGTCTTTCTCCTAGGCAATGGGAAATTTTCATAGCAGTGTCCAATATCAAGAATGCCACAAGAGGACAAGAACGCCAATCTCAAAATTCCATTAACAAAATCACATTATCTCCTACCAATGTAGGAGCGGTAAAATGACTCGGCAGCATCATTCTCCAAGCCCCCATATCCATTAGCACCAACACTTTGTCCTAGCCTCTGCGACTCGGTGATCTTGGCTTGGAGCAATGTAGCGTTTTGATCAATCCACTGTAATTGCATAAGGTGATCATTGAGCACCCGAACGATGTGAGATAACTAGAAGATTATAATTAGTATAGCTCTGAAAATGCCCAGAGAATAACTTACTGGATCATCAGCCTTGCTGCTCTTGCTCAACGATGACGACGCATCATTGATGGCCTCTATCATTTGTGTGAGATTCTTGCCCATATCATCAAGTCGATTAGTCAACTTCTCTGCAAGCCTGTATGTTCTCTCACGTTCTTGGTCAGGGCCCTGTAATGCGTCACCTTGACCCACCTGCCTGGTGAACATGTCGTCAACTTCCGCCTCATATTTATCCAACCAGCTTGCAAGCTCATCCTGCTGACTCTCAACATTAGACAATTGTCGTTCAACCTCCTGGGTATCTCGCTCTGCTTGCCATGTGCTGTTGTATAATTTCTGGATTTTCTCTCCATTCTCGACCAATAATCTATCCCAACCAGCCACCTTAGCTGCCTGCTCCTGGAAGTCTTTCTGATATTTTGACAAGTCTGAAGCCCAGCGAGTGATTATCTCATCCATAGTCTTGTTCTTCAGACGTGATAGCTGAGGGGTCGGGCCGGATGTAGAAGCACCTAGAACACCACTAGCTGGCGCTGCATTGGTAGTAGATGCCCCTAATCCTCCCAAACCACCAAGACCTCCAAGGCCAGTGCTTGCGGCTGGGGCCGTAGTCGTAGGTGCTGTAGAGGTCTGCGCAATTGTGGTCGGCTGGCTGGAAGTAGGCAGACCACCAAATAATCCTTTTCCTAATCCTGCTGCGGGAGCGGGGGCAGATACTGTCGGTGCCGAACTAGCAGGTGTCGATGCAGCGGGTTTGAGACCACCAAAGAGGTTTGATGTAGCTTGGGAAGGAGCTGAAGTAGTTACACTAGATACCGCTGGCTTCGTACCTCCAAACAAGCCCCCTGATGTAGCGGACCCTGTGCTTGGTAAACCACCGAAGAGACTGGGTGTAGGCGCCGCTGACGATGTTGGCTGCTGGCTTGCTGGAGCTGAGGAAGCTGGTGTACTCGACGGGAATGAGAAAGTAGGTTGAGTTGCTGCTGGTGTAGCTGCTGGTGTAGTGGAGCTTGTTGTTGCGGCAGGCTTTGATGTATTGCCAAACAAAGGCGTTGGGGTATTTGAAGGCTTCGCTTGTCCAAACAGAGAACCACTCGTGCCTGCAGAAGGAAACGCGCTTGGTGTCGCGCTCGTCGTCGCCGGTGTTGAGGTAGCTGGCTTCGCACCGAACAAAGACCCGCCAGTTGACTGAGCTGCTCCTCCAAAAAGATTGGCTGCGGGAGGTTGAGAGCTCTGGCTGGTGGGTGGGGGTCCAGCTGGAGTTGTGGAATTCAAATTGCCAAAGCTAAAGGTTTTGGTTGGTGCTGGGGTAGTTGAACCCGTCGGTGTAGATGAAGCAGGAGTACTCGTAGGTGTTCCGCCGAAAAGCCCACCTGCTGGCTTATTCAAGCCTCCAAAGAGCCCCCCTCCTGATCCAGCAGTAAGTCCTTGTGTTGCCCCAGCCGATGTAGCGGCAGTCTCATCCTTCTTCTGGCCAAAACTGAACCCTCCTGATCCAAATGAGCTGGCAGTGGATGAAGCCCCCGCATTGGCAAAGAGTCCACCAGTTGCTGGAGCTGAAGTACCAACTGGCTTTGCACCAAAGAGACCTCCTGCGGGTGCAGTGCCTGTGCTATTCCCAAACATCGGTGTAGCTGTTCCAGATCCTGGATTTGATCCTGTGCTTCCAAACAGGCCTCCTGTTGTGGTTGTACTCGCGCCTCCAAATAACGAGGGTTTCGATGTAGCTGTTGACTGTGAGCCGAAGGGCGAAGTGGTGCTTGCTGTTGTGCTTGCACCAAATAAGCCAGCTGTTGAGGTTTGACCAGGATTTGATGCTCCACTCGACCCAGGAGTCCCAGCCGTCTGTCCAAAGTTAAATGCCATGGTTGCGGTCGACGTAAGGTAGTGGTGGTGTTTATTTAAGGGCAGCCAGCTTCCTGTGAAATCCAGGTTAGAATACTTTCAGGAAGGCCAGTTCAGGGAATGAGCTTTAGTACTTACTGATACTAAAAGCTCGAGAGAGGATGAATCTATGCGACCTCGGATTTAGAAGTGTCCACGAGGATTAAAGTACAGCGCATTTGCAGGCGCGTCTTTTGTTCTCGTTCACTCGAAGCGCGTCTATGTCTAAGAAACCATGAAATTTCAGGCTAGCGAGGCAGCTCAGTCGGCACGGAGCTTGGTAAAACACACATCCGTCACCCGTCCCCGAAGTGATCGTCTGGTCTTTCTTGCATTAACATTGGCAAGCAGCATACAGATTCCAGATCGCTAGAGTCCCAGGTTCCTGCTAGTAGTCATCAATCAACAATATTCAGAGGCTATGGCGGAAGGCGAACATGGGAGCTTGGAGCCGCCCAAGAAGACCAGCATCGATGACCCAGGGGCACACGACCTTGGTACTCTCCACTTCTTACTTTACACTTAATCGCATACTCAAATGCTAACTTTACTGTAGAGTCCTCCGATTCCGATGACCATTTCTCAGATGCCCAGTCCGGCCTTGAGCACTCAGGCGACACCTCTCCTATAGTTCCTATCACGCGAGTTGAGAAAGTTGATAACGAGCCAAGCTACGGAGAAGTGCCTGGTACAATGGCTTACAAGATGAGGGAAGAAGATGCTGAGCCTGATGAGATCTGTGTAGCTCCTGAGAAAGAATCGAAGCTCGAATCTGCTGCTCGTCCGTCTACACCAGGAGGTCAGCCAATTCCCCTCACAATAGTGGAGAAGATTGATCCCTCTGCATCTAGCTATGGAGAGGTGCCAGGTACCACGGCATACAAAAAGCATGCCGCAGACGCTGTGCCAGACGTAGTAATGAGGTCTGGAGATCCCAGCCCATCACCCAGCGGACGCACAAGGGCTAGAGCCGAGAGCACTCCTGGGGATCGCCCAATTCCTATCACCAAGGTCGAGAAAGTGGACGATAAACCTAGTTATGGAGAAGTGCCAGGAACAGAGGCTTTTGAAAAGAGGAAAGGTGACGCCTTACCAGACGTCGTTGAGGAAGTAGGAGATGTCCCAGGTGAGAACAATCGCGATTCTCATTCTTCAGAGCGATTGAACGAATCAGGGTCGCCAACGTCCCCTACTCCTAGGTCCCCGTCCATAAACCATACGAGACGGAAGTCATCAGCGGTACCGAAGAAGGTAGAACCTATAGATGACTACAATGAGGAGGAGGATGGATCTGATGGTGGATTTGGAGATGATTTTGATGATTTTGAAGAGGGTGAAGAAGATGCAGAATTTGGCGATTTTGACGAGGGATTTCAGGAGGCTCCTCCTGTCCCTGCTCCTGTACAGTCTCTACCAACTGCACCTATTTTTGTAAGTAGAAATCTATATGCTTTGCAAATGACCTAATGCACCTTTCGTTTTGTGACTTTAGCTAATAATCGTTCAGCCCGTCCTTGACTTTTCCCTATTCTCCTCCCCTGAAGAAATCCAGAGCGCCACAGAACCATACATGAATGCTCTCTTCCCATCCGACACAATCGATTCTTCTATTCTTCCACCTCTTACGGCTGAGAACTCCATATTCCTCACACCCCGAAGTGCCTCTCTCTGGTCCCAACTCGTCGCTCCTCCACCCCTACAACCACCCAACTGGATTCGCTCTCGAATACGGCGGCTCTTCCTTGTCTCACTTGGTGTCCCCGTTGACCTCGATGAGATCCTCCCCGCTTCCAAGCAAAAGAAACTCATCCTCCCATCAATCCACCTCAAATCCTCCTCCGGCTCACCCCGAACCTCCACTGACTCTCGTTCCATCCACCGCCTCAAACAAGGCGATAACCTCTCCTCAACTTCCCTCGACTCTCAAGGCAAACAACGCTCAGAGTCTCGACGGCGGCGCGGTCCACCTCCCGCACCACAGTTAGATCTAGTATCCGCAAGACAGTTATGTACGATAACGGATGAAGCGTTGAACGGGCTGACGATGGAGGAGCTGAAGGAGCATGTGGGGAAGTTGGAGTTGATGCAGGGGACAGCTAGGGAGGTACTGGAGTATTGGACGAAGAGGACGGATGAGAAGCTGGGGGATAGGGAGGCGTTTGAAGGGGTGATTGAAAATCTTGTGAAGCATGCTAGGAAGGTTAGGAAGTAGATGCTATATACCAGGCCAGTAGCTTGTGTAGAACGAAAGCCTTAATATACTCTAATATCCTTTTATCCTTCTATCCTTCCCATCAATTCTGATTCCTCAAATACCTTTATCGACGCTAACATATCTAACGAAGGGACAAAGCTAAACGAGGCTCAGGTTCAAACATACAAGCTTCTGCTACCTAATCAATTCAAATATCTTGCAAAAAGACGAATCGTATAACACAGCAAAAAGGAAGATCTTCAAGTGTCTGCAACTTATGATGTTGCCAGGTTGATATCCTAGACCGTTTAGCTTTCAGCATCCGTCGCACTTTCAAATATTTGCTCTTCAGGCTCCCCAGCTAAGTTCTGTTGTTCTCTTAAATCTATCTGCAATATTGCTCGTTCCTCGTCGCTAATTTCTCTCTCACACAAGTCCTTTCCATCGGACCGAGACTCCATAGAAGATCCAGTTCCCTCGCGCTCTTAGGCAGGTCCTGTGCCGAAACCAATTCCTTTCTCATCCTCCGCAATTCTTATATCCATCCTCCCTAACCAGTTCAGTCCCAAGAGGAATAAGTTTGAGTGCCCGGAAGTATTGCACAGTCCGGTTACCAAAAGTAAGCTGATACGAGAAGGCCTCCCTAGCCTTATGGGGCTGCTTATTCTCGGTTTCCCGACATCGACCTCCCTGACTAGGAAAGCCTAAGTTTCGTGTCACGTATCAATAGTTCTCCCTGCTTTCTTTCGTGGAGGGGTAGGTGCAAGCAGTTTCTGGGAACGTTGGTGGGATGTCGCAGTGCCACATTGCCGCTCTACGTTCTAGCAAGCTCTCTAGGTCTCAATGGCCACCTATTGACTTCCCCCTCCCCCTTTGTACCCCGTGTGGTGAGGAAACCAGAAGCAGGTAAAGCCTCAAATGTACTATTGACGGCCTTCCCAACCCCTTCTAAGCCTCTTGACTGATCCGAACTCTACCACTCTAGCGGTGTACTAGGAGACGTTCTGTACTATACTACTCTAACATTTCTTCCAGAGAAGCTATAAGGGGAAGCAAATATGTTAGGTATTAAAACGCAATGAAGAATTTCAACTCAAGGTCTCAACCGAATGCCTCATCATGATTTAAAAGGAGATTTATCACTTCTGTACCTTTGGCTTTTTGAATTGACAGAGAATATGATATTGGAGAGCAGAAATGGTGTGACATGTGATCGAGGCTTAATTGGGCTCATAAGGCTGATTACCGTTATGCGTGCTGTGCTAAGATTTTCTAGGAAAAGAGTATTAGAGAAACACCTCACTAGAAATTTTACGCACATTTCATCCAATCAGTCAGACCACATTCATTTTTGATTTCGTGTTTAAACACATCATTCGTTTTGCCATTAAAGTTTATCATTATCCAATCTCCATAGCATAAACGTTCTCATCCAAAGGTGCCTCCCACGCTTGCTTTCAGCTGGTATCATCATACTGGACTATTCAATTCGCTCAATCCCATACACAATTTACTTTTTTAAAAGCCTAGATCATCCCGAAAAATTCCGAACCCCCTTCCCCCCTTTTTTTTTCCGCTTCCGAATTCCGAACTTTTTCTCCAACAATATTCACTTTAAGTAGAAGTAGTGAATCACAAGCGCTCCGCCTCCAAACAATCGAAGTTACATACATACTTGCGAAGGAGACAGTTAGAAGCATCAGAAGCACGTAAGGAAGTAAGCATGCTAAACACTGTACAAGATCTCAAGAGTAAGTAAGCACAAAGCAAGTAAGCTAGCAGCATACAAAAGGCAGCTCGAAGCATTGTAAAATCAGGCGGAATCCATTGTGATGACTAGCTAAGCTGCTCGCACAGATACGAGCATCCCTCCTTTGCAAACGAAGCGGAGATACATAAGCAGCGGGGAACCTCACACAGGCGTAAGGTCCCCACCATGATGTGATGGTGTTGCAAAGAGAGTCTAAACTTTTGTGATGTGATGTGATTGATGTAAGGTTTTGGAAAAACAACGTCAGTAGAACTGAAAAAGGAAAGGCAGCAAGCTCTAATAAGTGGTGAGTTGATGAAGCTTGCGTTACAAAACCTTGCTGGACAGATAGATCTGGCGGCGAAGGAAAGAGAGCGAAGCTGGTAACAAGCTGCTGGGCGTACATGATGTGCAAAAAGAAAGAAAAGCAGCGCATGAGATATCCTTCGTGGACGCGTGAAAAGGAGACATCTAATGCACTTTTTGTACATGGGCATCGTGGAAAATGCAGATCCCCACCCATCCGATACTTTTTAAGTAACGCTAAAGGGAGAAACAGCTATCCAGGCATTGGACGTGACGAAGAGAAGCCGTAGAAGAAGGCAGGTTCAAGAGCAGAAAAACGCCATGATCGCTAGAACAAACTCCAGTCGCGAAACACGCATGATTATTCTTACTGTGGAAGAAGTCAGTATGGGTATCTACACTCGGGGGGAAAGAGGAAGGCTTGCCTGCAAAGGGAACTGTCCATATGGGTGTGCTGGTGGCATGCCCATTGATTGGTACTGTGGTGGTGGTGGAGCTGGGCGGTATGGAGTGCCAGCTGGACCAGAGTTGTTTTGGCTGCGACCCCACGAGAGACGAACGCGAGAGTTACCAATTGGATAACCTTGCATCTGATTGATGGCCATCTCTGCGGCATGACGTTGGACAAATTGAACGAAACCGCAACCCTTTCCTGGTGGGATCTTGACATAGGTGATCTCACCGAAACCTTGGAAGAAAGAGCGGAGTTCATCTTCGGTAACGTAGCCAGAGAGTCCACCAACAAAGACAGTGGTGTTGTTGGGGTCGGTGAACTGATTCATTGGTTGAGGAGTGCCATAGTACCCCAATGGTGGAGGAGCACCCATTGAGTACATACCAGGTGCGCCCATGCCGCCACCCATAGCGCCTTGCATTGGCATACCAGCAGGACCAGCACCACCTGATTTGTTCTTTGGTGTGGCCGTAGAGATTCTCATGGGTCGGTTGCCGCAGTAAACACCTTGCATCTCAGTAAGTGCGCGTTGTTGGTCTTGCTCATCAGCAAATCGGACAAAACCGTAGCCACGCGACATGCCAGAGATCGGATCAGTCATGATCTTAGCAGACTTGCAGGATGGGAAACGAGCTTGGAATAATGAGACTAGAACGTATTCATTGACCTCGGGGCCAAGATCGCCGACGAAGATCGAGAACTCAGGACCACGGTCATCACTGTCAAAATGTTAGCAGCTGTTATATAATGCGGCCGCATAATGAAGCATGGAATATGAACCGGGATTCTGACCGTCTGTCGGCAAGACCACCGCCGGAGGCCCAGTTGAGCTTGAAAGGTCTTGAAGTGTTAGGAATCATAGAACCATTGAGAGAAAGGGCCTTTGCAGCGGCAGCAGGAGAAGCGAAATCGATGAAGCAGTAGCCAGCGTTACTGACGAAGTTAGTATTAGCAAAATTGATGAATCTTACTAGTATTCTTACCCAGAGAACTTGTCGCGGATCATCTTTACATTAACTGACTCTCCCATTCCAAACCAAACAGAGCGAATGAAGTTCTCATCGATCCAAGGCTCAAGCTCACCCATCCTAAAAAAAAATGTCCACATTAGCTCTCTGTTCCATTCTATTTATGGTGTAGGTTACTACAAGACTTGCGGGTATCTCGAAGGTCCAGATCCGATCTAATCGCAGATCCCCGCGCGTCGCAACGTTAAAAGAATGAGGTCTTATGCCGCAAAATAAAAATAAAAATTATAGAAGGCATGGGACCGTGACATACTTTGCCGAGGCAACAAGAATAGTCGAGAAGAATATTAGACATACCAAAGAGTTGTTTTAGCATCGCCAGTGACGCTGCCGGAGGAACCCTCAACTCCACCTTGCTGTGCGAAAGGGGCGGGAGAGCCACCTTCTTGACCAGGCTGTTGTTGTTGCAGGGGCTGTTGAGGTTGCTGCGCCATACCTTGGGGAGGAGGAGGACCTTGTTGCATACCATTACCATTGCTGTCTTGCTGGAACTGACCCTGCTGGTTTGGATCGTATTGGAACGCCATGCTGAATGATGGACCTATGAAGGGAATTGCAATGAAGTATGATGGTACAAGTGTCTACGTTGAGTGCAGACGCGAAAATGTGGGGACCTCGTGGGAGGTGGCGGAGGTGTAAGGGTGGAGGTTGAAGGTTGAAAGCTTGGAAGAATTTAAGCGCAAAATCTAGTCAAGCCAGTCAGCCTAGTGTTCGAGTCATATGACTCGCGCTAAAGAAGTGATTGTGAATATTAGCAGACCCCTCCTTAGTTTTGTCGTTCCTCGATAGGTAGCCACAATGGGAGAAGTGATGAACACAATGCGGTTGAATGCTGTGAAAGGTGAATGTTGCCCCGAGTTGTTTACCAGGTTTGTATTATATACGGTTAAATCCTAATGACACGGCCAGGATATAGGCGTCTTCCCGAGATCCTCAACTTCATAGAATGTGTTTGTCAGTGCATCAAGCATCTAGAGAGGCCCTTGCAATGATGTGTGGCCGTTGGCAACGAACATGAAGATATAAACCTGGACACGTATTACTATAGCTATGACGATGCCACCTAAACACAGCAACTAGCTGGACACATTCACACAACGGTCGGTTACTAACGGGAAGGTTAGTCTCCATGACGATGACTGCTGTAGCAAGTTGGCTGTGAATGCACTCACAAACAGCTCAAGAACACACAGCCATTATGATGATGCTATAGGAGGAACAACGGCGTATTTATAATAACAACCCATCGACGAATACAAAACATAAGTACAAATAGAATACGCGGCATAGACAGAGCATTATGAGTAGATCATCTTAGACAATGAAGAATTAATCTGCATGTAGGGAATTACGTGAAAGAGTTCTCCAAGTTGAATCAGTGCGTCACATAGATTTTCGATTCACTTTCGAGTGACCTTTTTGACCCCGCACTACAGAGGCCAGTCAACCACACACTCGAAATCTATCAGCAACCATGCACAACAAAACACCTTCAACTGCGCCTCTCTCAATCTCCCACTGGCAACGCACAGCATTGCCTTTCAACGCGCGCATCTTGACAAAACAACTATCCGCTGGACTGATGATGAACTTTCTCTCAAGAGAGCCACGACTCCCACAACTTCCCAAATTTAAGCGACTAAAGCAGTCCGTGGACTGCCTAGGGACTACTGCTTGCACAGAAGAAAGAATTGAAGCAAGTACCAAACTCATCTCACCCCACCAAGCAAAATCTAGTAGATACAAGACTCTAACAACTAACAGGACCTGCATTCTACTACAAACAATACATTTTCCCAAGCTTATTCAACGACAACATTCAAATTTAGACCCGCCAGTATCAGCGGAACTTGATGAGAAATAGACAAAAGAAATGATAGCTGCGGCTCCTTCACTGGAAAGGTACTGCCTGCATGCTCCTTCTATAACACTTTCGCTACAACGCCTTTTGAGGAACTGTCTACTCAGAGGGGTCATATCAAGGCAAACTGAGCATTTTGATTGAGAGTCACCCCACAGGTCGGAATGTCGCTCCATAGTAGGACCGCATAGTTACTGACGAACCAAGCTTCAGCGATGACCACCTTGATATCTCCACTTGATGCATCTCAGCCACCGGAAAGATTCCCGGGGCTTTTATTTCACAGGCTTATAGCAATATGCACACTGGCGCAGTGCTTAAGTTCCAAGTATCGATGCCAATATAAGAAATCCTCCCCAAATTAATACAATTGGACTCCGGGTTATGACGCAATTCCGGACCGAGTTTGAACCGTTGGCGGCCTGTACCGACACATAGAGAGTTTGAATCCCGTGCTTTTTGGGGGTTCGATTTCGGGAGGGATCTGCCAGTAGATGTTTGGGGGAGGGCGTTTTCAACTAACCTCTCAAGTTCAAATACCAGCTCGAAGATGTTCAGACCAGTATTCGTAAAATCGTTACGGCACCGAAAAGCAGTTAAAGCGACACCGTGCAGAGAAACCCGACTCGATATTATGACAACGATTGCGCCTGCAGAATTCGAGAGCGTAACGGCGTTAAAGATGGAGATATTCGCTGGAAGAATCGCTAGGGATAACCCAAATCTATGAGCACCACCAAGAGTCAGTCAATTGTTTCTAAGCAGAGACTAGCGTGGGCGCAAGTTTGTGTCAGACTTCACATAGCAGCTGCCATGTTCGTTTGTCTTTGGGCCGAGCTTGCCAGCAAAACGCGCATCGAGCTGCCATGCAAGAAAGGATCGCGACGAGGAGTTTTGCGCCAGACACAACAATCCACTGGTCCGAGCTATGCAAGCTTCCAGCCGTATCCAACTATGATACCGGCGAGGGCACGAACGAGTAAGCCGCCGCATCACCCGTACCATCGAAGTGGGAGAGCTGTTGAAGGGTTGCGCAGTGGTTGAGCCTCCATCGCATGTGGTCGAATTAGGCGCAAGCAAGAGGTAGAAAGAATGCCGAATGCCTTACCAGGACAACAATTGCTGATCGAGATTCCGAATTGAAAGCAGCAAAACGGAAACAGTGGGGATACGAAAGGCGAAGACCGAGTTTCAATGAAAACAATCGATAACAAGGACGAGAGGGAGGGCGATGTGTGAGTGTTGAGCGATGCAAAAGAGCAGAAACGGGGTGGGGAAGGGTGTTAAGAGAGAATGCAAAGCTAGTGAGAATAGCGGAACAGCCTGGAAGCGGATGACATTGGCTGGAGTAGTTCCATAAGGTTGCTCGTTAGGGACTTGGGGTTGTCTTAGCACGAAGCACCAGCAGCAGGACCAGCAGCAGCGCACAACACGGCTCCTACGGGGCAGCAAGCGGACCTGGTTGTGTGCAAAAGCGCGGCCTGGGAGCGCGCGTACAGTAAAAAATGCCGCTGCTGGAAGGTTAAAGTCTACACGGCCTCTGGAACCGTGTCATCAGGCTTCCTACAGCAATCAGCTACGAGCGTGAGCAAAGCGACTGGTGCACTTCCGATGACCTTTGAAGGGCTGGGGGGGGGAGCGTGTGTCGTCTCTAGTGATTCTCGGGGTTCATGTAACCTCGCTCATCAGGTCCGGTTCTTCCACGGCAGCTGCAGCTTCAGCTTGTGGTTTCTGCTCCATCTCGAGCACCCGAAAACCCTCAAGGAATTCGAGTTTGCGGGCTTTGATAACATTACGTACTTATTAGCTGGCCCTGGAGTATATGTGCGATCCTGTCAGTTTGTTGGTCCGGGTTTCTGGCATGGTGGCAGACCTGGTCATGGTAATGTCATGAACTCTTCCACGACTCCGCTCCTTGAGACCTAAGTGCAGCGGATCTACTACTGGAGGACGCTTGCTTTCCAAGCAAGACAGCCGGACGGGAAGGCATGAGATTTCCGTGAATCTTGCTGTTATTACGGTATTCATGATTCAGCAAATAGGAGGGGCATGGAGGGGCTGAGCAACCCTGGAGGAAAAAGTCCCTTCGGAGAGATCGTGAAAATTGTTACAAGGATTAAGAAGGGTATGGCTGCGATATCTGCTTCGCCTACTTGACGCCTTTCACGCTGGTTTGCAGCTTGCACAATGATGTTCAGTAGGTGCCCGTACTCCCTTTTTCCGAATTGTGGCCTTTCACGCTCCACTTCCGTCCCCAAGCAACTGTAACTAGGGTTTCAAGCACAAAAGATGTGATTTTATATTCAAAGTGGACAAACAGACAAGTAGACAAGCTTAACAGAGACACCTCATTAAGAACTAGATTCAACACGCTATTATCTGGGAGCCTAGGCGCTACTTCCCGTGCCTAGACGGGGAATTGTACACGAACAGGTAGGTTTGATGGTGAGAAAGCAAGGGGAATCGCGAGGTGTTGAGAGGCGTGAATTGGCACTGGCGCCGGCCAAGTATCTTGATTTTGACCTGTGCCTGCAGCAGGGCTGATCTCCCAGTTTCACCGGTCATGGAAATTCCATATCGCCGTGCTCTTTCTTTTGTTACAGCTGCCCAAAGTGGTTCCATGATTTTCTTCTTCCACCGTCCACCCGTTGCCAGTTGGTCACGAGATATTTTCTGAGGACGTCATCGTTGGGACCGGGGCATCCAGGAAGAAACTGAAACATCGTTCGAGAACAACACCCATACCAAGAGAAAATTCATGTCCGCAACTCAACCAATACCATACGGTATCTGGGCGCAACTGTGTGTCTTAGATCTCGAGCACGGGGCTAAAGGAGACGGCCTGTATCGCTTTCAAGACTATGATGTGACCTCGATGGAACTCAAAACTACTATCCTAGACCACCTGAAGGCCCCAGCCTCAGAGGATACATGTGTGGAGTCGCGATAGACTTTCGCAGCACACCCTCTTCCAACTCGAAGCCGTGTTCAAGCGATCTCGCAGCTTTCACGAGGTCAAGATGCGTTTCCAAGAGATGGGCTCTATACCTTGCATTAGCCTCTCCATGGGATGAGTCGCTATCATTCGACCTTTCAAAAAGGACCCTATAAAAGTCAGTCTTATGTCCGCCAGTTCAGTCATCCAAATTACTCAGAACTCGCCGAGCCTTCCGAGTCTACCCAGCCGATATCGTCCTTCATAACGACAACTGCTACGTCGTACAGACAGGTACAGGTAGGTACAGTGAGCTTGAGGGAAACAAGCAGATCGTTGAAAGTCACCTGTCATCATCGAGCAGGACTCAAACCTCGTGCGAACTACGCTGTGCTCTTCCTCTCATGCATGCTGTATCACTTCAAGGTACCAGAAAATCCGTCAAATCGAGAGTTGATTGACGCAACCCGCATCGTCGGCCTGCACGTAATTGGCGATCATTGTCATTGGCTACAATGAAAGCAGCAACATCGCCCAGTCACTCTCGGATATCTGATCTGAAGTCGTCTAGATCCTGCATTTCTGTACCAACAATCGCTGACTCCACACCCTCGATTTCTCCTTAAACCCGCCACATCGAGTGGCTCGTTGGCTGCAGAACATCCCATCCGAAGCATTCTCTACCTCTCCCTCTCTCTTCATATCAAAAACTCCCTTTCATGCATTACCGCTGTCGGGCAGCAAAAGATTCTGCCAGGTCGGAGTGAGTAACAACGGCGGGGTACTCACAGGTGACAGCTCATCGATCCCCATTCAGATATGGACAAAGGAATACAAATCCTTTGTCGCTTCCCCTACCTCCTTCGACCGCGGATTTCCAAATCAGCGCAATCGCCCAACTCAAAGCTTAGAAAGCTGCAACTAGCCAGACCCATGATCTCTTAGACTTACACCAAATATTCAATTTACAGCCCAGATCCTGGACCAGCTGCTCCTTCCCGGTATATGCCATCTCTCCTACATCCAATCCTTTGTGAGAGCAACCTTCCCCTCGTTTCCATCCCATGATCCGCTACG
This sequence comes from Tricladium varicosporioides, assembly GCA_021365295.1. Classification (NCBI taxonomy): domain Eukaryota; kingdom Fungi; phylum Ascomycota; class Leotiomycetes; order Helotiales; family Tricladiaceae; genus Tricladium; species Tricladium varicosporioides. The sequence continues at coordinate 705,794 of JAJTIW010000023.1, forward strand.
CCAATCAGACCTGACTTTCGGACCCTCATTGGTGACAGCCGTGGGTTACACAATCCAATAAGAGGTCTGGAATGTGAAAGTTATCGTTACTCGGCCTGCATAGAGTGGGAAGAAAGTAAGCACTCTCTTTCCGTGATGGACACAAATTATATTCTTCACAGGTCTCAACCCCAGCACGGGTTCATGACGATGTTAGCAATTCATCTCTAATATGACAATACCCATTCACGTACAATGTTCAACCACGATGTCATTGTGTCTATGTCTCGGGCTTAAAGCACAAAGGATATATAGTAGTTATTACCTTGCCTCAAATTGCGTTCGGCTGCTGCGTTACTAGGGGGCCCTTCGCCGGATCAAGTGACCTGCTCTTAATCGCAATAATTAATTGTTCTGAGACATAACCGGCAGTTCATGGAAATCTCCTTACTTCTGCTGCAGTCTTCTTGCAGTATCAGGACTATTGCTCGTTAATATACGAAGAATGTCATATAAGTCCCTGCAAAGGCACATGTTGTCTCTTGCGTGGCAACGCTTTGTGCAGAGATCCGTGGATGTTGCAAGGGTAATCGTTGCAGGTTGTAATATCAATTTTCGTTGCTATACGCGAGTAAATACTTGATATTTACAACCTATATACTTTTTGATTCTCTCCTCTCAATCCAACATCAACCCCCCGGATTTCATCTTCCATGTTGCGATCAGGTGAGGAAGCAATATCCTAGGATCCGAACCTTGGTATTTCACTCCAGCGAACGTACCCCTGAGGCACAACGAATGCGTTAGTACGCTTAGGTATACAGAGCGGGAGCGAGACAAAAGGATTACTATAGTTAATGCACACATTGTGTAGTCATAGAAAATTCCCAAGATGCTCTGTTCGACATTATATATCGAAGGCCAATTCTAAGTACTACCACGCAAGAAAGGTTAACATTGCACCTTCTCTTACTATACGCCAAAACTCCCGCGCGTGGTTACCCTGTTCATCGCATGTAGGAAGATCACCCACCATTCCTACTCCCGCAACTTCCCAAACCTTCTAGCACTTCACATCCTTAGCCATAGGAGCATCTTTTCAAGGCGTTTCTTCGAGCTGAGATCCCTAATCCAAGTACAGCAGCCCAATTCATACCTTCTCATGATCGCTCCCTTAGGAAGGCTCAAATTGACGTAGTGCGGATACCCAGCACCTCTACAGCCGAGGGCTGCCACGCGGCAAGAGGGAGACAAGTGGATCGGATCCCAGGCATGGGGATTGAAGAATTCCTACTAGAGGTTGTATCAAACGTTCTTAACATTTCGATAGCTAAGTCTTTTACGAACAAATTGTATCAACTAGTAATCTCCGGTTATCTCCGGGGTATCTGTAAGAAGCTCAGCAAAATGTCAAAACAGCTAACGAAGCCTAGACTTGTACGAAGATGACTTTATCCATCATCACCCATGGTGAATACAAGGCCCTTTTGGGAGCGAAACTGAACGCGAAGGCTTCCCGCTTAGACCGATAAGAAACACAGTTGCGACCACTAATGACTGATTTGTAAAATCAAGATTAGCAACGGAATACTCTAGGGAAACCTCAAGTTACTCCAGCGACAGCACATTACTATGTCTCAGAGGGCTAGCGATAATCTACACAAAAGAGAGGTAAGGATGGAGACCTATCAATCCTCATAATGGGCATCACTACCCACGTCGTCCAGCGAAATGAAAACGTAGAGTTAATTCAGATACCAATCTCCACCTCCGAACTTCACAAATTTTCGGCCTCCAACGACCTAGATTTCATGCTTTGTAATTCGTTTACTCCCTCTATTCTTAATTCTTCACCATCATGAACTCGACGCTCCCTAAACTGTCGGCTTCTACGACTCTTGCGTTTCATGTTTCGCAAATCCCTCGTTGATCTTCTGGAGCGCTGAACTCTCAATCTCTAGGATACGTAGGTTTTAGAATTCCCCGTTCCCTGATTGCCCGGTATCTAAGCTTTATAAATTTCATGGGCGCTTATTATGCTGGACCTCCATCTTCCCATATAACACAATTTTAAGGTATCATTCTTTGACGTCAAGCTTATGTGGTGCCCCAAAATCCACTTCCCAACTAGATGCTTTCTTCTATCTCTCAGTACAAGCGTAGTTGGCCCTTTTCGAGTTAAGTAACATATGATACACCGGCCACCATATAATGGCAAAGCTCAATTATCAAACAAACGTTTCTTCCGTATCGCAATGTGGAGGACTATTCCTAAACTCCCTTTGCCTTTACTACCTTTTCTAGCTCCTTCACGGATCTACCATGAGTCCATTCCAGTACAATAGTCGAGGGCTTTCAGAATACGACTCCGTTGGAACTTCATTGACACAATACTGCAAGTAGATATGTTGAAGATAGCATTTCGTTTTCACAGGCTGCCCAAATCGAACCCCACAGGATTTTGTTTCTATCTCCGTCGCCTCTATCGTATCTGCTAGTGTAATTATGCTGAGAGAGGTGGACTTGGTTTGTAACTAACCTCATCTACACGGAACAGCTGTCTCCGCGTAATAACAATTCGCACAGCTATTTCCAAAAAAACTAGGAACCACAACACATGTGGTAAAAGCGCCAACGGTAGTCTTCTGTAATATTGGCGGCTACGAGACAATGACGCTTAATAGCTATTTATTACCCTTACTTCTTCGTGCATAGACCGCATTCTTTCACATCTCACAGTTTTGCAAGCGTTGGGAGGGTAGATCAATCGGAAAACCAACCAATACGTAGCAGTGCAGCATAATTCTGCTCTGCGATACCACAGGAAACTACCCGTCCGAGTGAAAACAAGTGTGCGCGCGCGCGTTTGTTCCAGACGGGTAAGTAGAGCCTGCAAAGCATAGATTGATGGGCTGTGTCTTGATGTGAGGATTCTTGTATGTTTTGTTTACCAACAGGGGCTCCTGAATCCGCCTGTTTTAACTTCAACAATAGTTTCACTGTTCAAAACATATCGTGGAGTCCTAACGAAAGGGCCATAGGGACATCGAACCAGCAGAACTGGAATATTTTGCTTGGTTTTTAATTACTAATAAACTAACTAAAAGGAGAAGTAGCTGATGCTTATGAAGTGTTGAACGATCTCCTCTACGTCGCCCAATTCCTTTTTCTCCTTCCTTGCACCCCTTCCTTGTTTCCTATCATCCCGTTTTGCGCCAAATCATCAATATATCACTCGAATTAGTAGAATCAGTAGTGTCTACTCGACTATTTAAAATCCTAGCCTGGTTGATGTTGCCGTTGTTGTCTCTCGTCAACCTTCGGTCCCGGGTTTTATGTTAGACACATTGACGGTGCACATTCTATGGTCTCGCACGCGTAGCTGGATACTCGATAGCTCGTAAGTCAGAAACCTTATTATCCCTTGTATGCTTGAAAAGTCCCATAACAACAACCTTGATTGAGAGGCAAGGGAAATTTTTGAATCAGTACATTGTTAAGAAGTTTGCAGTGAGCCCTCTGCCGCTCTCCTCTCTTGAAATCATGTCTGCGTATGCACGGCGCGGATCTCAGCGATCCACAGGTTTCAAGGACTTATGGAATAGGAAGTCAAGTACGGAATATCCCGTGGCTCAAAAGAAATAGCTGATGTGAGAAAACTAGTGTATGGCGGAATCGTAGCTATAAAGATGAATAGTCTAACTCACATAAAGCGTTCAAGCCACTCAAGATAGCGTGCATTCACCCCCCAACCACCCCAAAAATCCAGTAGCATGAGCAAAAGGGAGCTCAGAGCAAAGCATCATAGACATACCCGGGCGTATTAGACCATATACTATGAAAATTCGTAAGCAGATTAGGAGGCCCAAAGGAAGAGGCAGGAATTTTCATCTACAATACATCACACTTAGAGTCATGTTTGACAAATGCTAAGGTTCGAATGTTGATATCCGCGACATCATGATGCTGTTATGAATGGTTGTGGCGTGTCGAAGGTAAGCTCTTTTGAAAAACTACACGCATTAACATTCCGCGAGTCACTTCAACCATGCTAAGTCCATTATCATGTTTTCGTACAAGGTCATAAAAGACCATGTCGTTAACACATCGATTTCATCTTTAGCTATCCACTCAATCTATGGAGTGGCCTTAACAACTTCCCCAACCAGAAGTTATTTCTCTATCCCACAACCCTCCACCATGTTCATGTGCACACGTTTCAAATTTCATAGGAAAGCCCCCCTGGTGTATATGTTGCTTTCCCCCTTTAAACCCAAATCAATCCCGCAAACTATGATGAAACCACTCAGTTGCCCCATTCCACTCCCACCATCACTCGTAATACGAGAAAGAAAAAAAAAAAACCAAATCAATGCCATGGCGTGGGCAAAATAAGTTCAAAACAAAGAACAATACTGTCCCTAGTCGGTATGTATGCTTTCCTCAAACCCTAACCTGAACGCCAACGCATATTGAAATTTGATGGGAAATACAAAGTAGAATTATTGAATAAGGACGAAAAGACGTGCAACGGTGGTATCGAGGATAAAGAAGACCAATCGAAATTTCGTTTCCCGTTCACATCAAAGGAAAAGGCTCCGCTATCCGTTGTCTATGAAGCTATCTAGCTACTATGAGCTCGCATTAAGAGCTGATAGCAATTAGAAAGGTTCGGGAAACGAAACTGAACGCAATCAATTTTTGCTTACCCGAGCTAAAGGATCTTCTGAATCTGCAGTGACGATTGCTGGGCTCTCTAAGGAACCGTGTGTGACTGGACCTGTTGTTGTGATGGCTCGAGGTTCCAGGGGCGGTCGTAGAGAACCCGATGAAGGGGTGCCGGAGGTCGAGGTACCGTTGACACCTAGGGCTTGAGGATGCTCTTCCTTTGGAGAAGATCGTACTTCTCTTCCCTTTTCTAGAAGAGCTCCACCTAATGTTGCGCATTTCAGAATGGTCTGGATGAGGTGGTTCTGCTTGAGGGGCTTCGACAGATATTCGTCCATTTGTGCCTGAATACATTTTTCTCTGTCACCAAGCATAGCATGCGCTGTCAATGCAATGATTGGAGTTCTGTGCGTGCCCAGGCTTCGTTCGTATTCTCTGATCTTCGCCGTAGCTTCAAATCCACCCTACATTCCGTTAGCATATCATCAGGCTGAATAAACCCATTGAGCTTACCATAATTGGCATTTGCACATCCATCAAGATAACATCATATCTCTTCTCCTTGATCGCATCAAGTGCCTCCTGCCCATTGCCGACCACTGTAACAACATGGTGATACTTTTCCAAAATCTTCACAGCCAAACGTTGATTGACAATATTGTCTTCAGCTAAGAGGATATCGAAGGATTTAGTATTATCAGCCAAAGATGGTGCCGCCCTGTTCTCCAAAGCTGGGATCATTCCGTTTCCAAGATCGATTGTAAGACAAGGTGTAGTCATGTAAGATGTAATACCCAAATCCAGGGCTGATTTCAAACTGACATGTACCACAGGAGCCAGAAGAACGATTGGGATATATTTAAATTCGTCAATGGCCCTCAGTCCTCGTGCAGTCTCGATTGAGTCGACAATTATAACGTCATAAGTAGATGCAATCTTCGCTCCACCACCGGAGAGGTTGACGTGCGTCTCGGAATCGACAACTATTGGCCTAAGACCGATTTGACCAAGCATAGCAGTGATCTCCTTGCCGTGCCCAGTCTTTCCTTTATCGATGAAAAGTACGTTGTGACCTTGATAAGGCGTAAGTTGCTTCTTGATAAATCCGATATCAGATGTAGCTAGGCGAACAGTGCAAGTGAAGAAGAAAGAGCTGCCTTTTCCGTAGTGACTCTTTACCCAAACGTCACCCCTCATCAGGTTGACCAATCTCTTTGAAATTGAAAGACCGAGTCCTGTACCTCCGAATTTTCTTGTCATTGACCCATCGGCTTGCTGGAAGGTATCGAAGATCAAATCAAGTTTGTCTGCTTGAATACCAATCCCAGTATCGGACACGGAAAATTCGATCGCATACTCGTTTGGTGCACAGTGATCCTGAGCAGCCTTCTGGATTGTTAAAGAAACCTCCCCATGCTCCGTAAACTTGATAGCATTTCCAACGAGATTGAGAATGACTTGGCGAAGACGGAATGAATCCCCTACAACATGATCCGGCACTGAGCTGTCAACACGATACGTAAGATCTAGGAACTTCTCATTTGCTTTCACAGCCAGTGTTTTGAGAGCATTGAAAACGGTTCCTCGTAATGTGTACGGAATTTCCTCCATGATCATCCTGTTAGCCTCGATCTTCGACAGATCCAAGATATCGTCGATAATTGTTAATAGACTGTTAGCGAGATTGTGAACAATATTTAACATCTCTCGCTGGTACTGTGTAAGATCGGTATCAAGCGTAAGCTGCGTCATTCCGATTATGCCATTCATCTCATCACCCCTTAAAGTTAGCAATAAATTCAGTAATCCGAGTACCGGTGGTCAGGATGGAAGGAAGGGGGCAGAAAGGAGAAGGGGAACTAACAGGTGTTCTGATTTCGTGGGACATATTTGCTAAGAATTCTGACTTGGTCCTGTTAGCAAACTCCGCAGCTTCCCTAGCTGCTGTGTTTCTTTGAATCGAGTCTCGAAGGTTAAAGACCATCTGATTGATCTTTCGCTTCAACTCGTCCATTTCTCCGGAAGCTTCAACAGTAATCAGTTTCGTGAAGTCTCCATCGGTTGCAGCATTCGTGATGTCTCCGAAAGCTCGCACTTGGGCAGTCAAGTTCATTGCCATGGTGTTCACGTCTGACTTATGTTAGAATGTGGCTCTCTCCATGTTGCTAAGAGTTTCCTACCAGTTGTGATCTCCTTCCATCGTCCACCAATACCAGCAACATCAGCTTGTCCTCCCATCTTGCCGTCGACCCCAACATCCTTGGCAACTCTCTGCACCTCGTTTGAGAAAATACTTAGTCGGTCAACCATATTGTTGATTGTCTCCTTCAAGATGAGTATTTCCCCGGCAGCCTCGACCTCGATCTTCTGGCTCATATCTCCATTGGCAATCGCTTGAGTGACTGTCGAAATCCCTCGCACTTGTGAAGTCAAATTGCTGGCCATAGTGTTGACATTTTCTGTCAAATCTTTCCATTTGCCCTCCACATTCTCGACGCGAGCCTGCCCACCCAAGGTGCCATCGGTACCGACCTCTCTAGCGACCTTGCTAACTTCAAAAGCAAATGTGCCGAGTCTATCCACCATGGTGTTGATCGTGTCTTTTAAGGATGCGATTTCTCCTTGCACTTCGACGCCGATTTTCTTCGTAAGATCACCCTTGGCGACAGCAGTTGTGACCTTTGCGATTTCCCGCACCTGGGTTGTGAGATTCATGGCCATTCCGTTGACATTTTCTGTGAGGTCTCTCCATGTACCTTCAACATCATGCACTGTAGCCTGGCCACCAAGTCTACCCTCAGTGCCGACTTCTCGCGCAATCTTGGTAACTTCTCGCGCAAATTGCTGGAGCTGGTCAACCATGGAATTAATGGTCTCCTTGAGCTGCTTGATTTCGCCTTTACATTCTGCTTGTACCTTCTGCGTTAGATCTCCCTTTGCGACCGCGGTCGTAACCATAGCAATATCTCGGACTTGGGTAGTCAGGTTGTTGGCCATGGCGTTCACATTCACCGTGAGGGTATTCCACATGCCCTTGACTCCTTCGATTTCAGCCTGACCACCAAGAATACCCTCAGTTCCGACATCTCTTGCTACTCGAGTGACTTCTGAGGCGAATGTTCTCAACTGATCTACCATGGTATTTATAGTCTGCTGCAGTTGGAGGATTTCACCTTGTGCAGGTCTCTCGATCTTCTGGGTTAAGTCTCCATGGGCGACAGCAGTCGTTACAGAAGCAATCTCCCGCACTTGATCGGTGAGATTTTGTGCCATTACATTGACTATAGCGGATCAGCAATATTCCTTTAGGTGGAAAGGGTTAAATTCGTTTACCATTATTTGTAAGTTCCTTCCATGTCCCGTCAACTCCGACGATCTGCGCTTGACCCCCCAAGATACCCTCGGTTCCAACTTCTCTGGCGACTCGAGAGACTTCACTCGAAAATATCTGTAACTGGTCCATCATAGTATTTATGACCTACGAGGTTTAGAATTCATTCAGAATAGGAATATATGGATGATTAATTCTTGCCTTTTTAAATTTGCTGATTTCTGGGTCCAACTCCTTTGCATGAATCAGTACTTTCTTGCTCAAGTCACCTCTAGCAACAGCAGTAACAATCTCCCCGATTTCTCGTAAAGCCTTCTGGAAAGCTTCATTGGCCTGTTGATGCTTCTTGAGTTCTCTTTCTAACGTCTCGACCCGCTCAAGCTCTTGCCGATTCTTCTCCTCTTGCTCCCTCTGAATATCAACACATTTTTGCTTCAAGAGCTCATACTCCTGTTTGCCTCGTTGAATTAGCGCGGCTTGATCAAGGACCTTTTCAAACGCGGCCTCTGGAAGCGTCTCATCCCCACCCATCTTCGCAACTTTCTGGGGTCGCTCATCGGAAACTTCTCTGGAATTGATAATTGAATTGTTGAGATGTTGTCTTGAGCTATGTTTCGAGGGTCCTCCGGTGAGAATGTCCGCGAAGCCTGATGGCGCGCCGAGTTCGCTGGGTGTGATTGGTAGAGGTTGATGGTTGACCACGTTGGCTTTCTGCTCAAGTCTTTGTACTCTGCCAACTAATGCTGCAAGTTCTCGTTCCAGCTGGATCTTCGCTGGGGTTGAAGGCCCCGGTAGCTTCAACCCACTATTCGATATCGATTCGCCTGCGGGTATGTTGGCTGCGAGACATTTGAGGACTGAACTCGCTGCCACGAGCGTATCGTCGTCGAATTGTGCCATGGCTAAAGGAGGGGCAGCCAGGCTGGAAAAGTTGCGTTTGGGGGCCAGCTTTCAGGTTGAACTCATGAAGATTTGGTGGTGCTCGTAATCGGAAGGTGAGAAAAGGTTTGGGTATCGCGATCTAATCAGTGTATAGGGTTAGCAAGCTTGGAGAGTGAATATGATGAGATTAACAAAGAAGCCTCTTAACGTCATCGCAAGCCATGGTGGCTTTCGGAGAATAGAGAGAAGAAAAAGACTCACGTCAAAGCAACAGAGAGCCAGAAGAAGAGGCCCAACGATTTTTCGACGCGACAAAGATCAAGAATTGTGAGGCTTTCTTTCCTTGTCAATGCGGCCTGGAAGCGAAATTCCGATGTAAAGGTAGGCGCAAGCCCTCCCCTTGGTGGAAAGAGGGGCTCTGATAAGATAGTCTCACAAGGACGACCCGACAAAGGCGAAAGAGTGAACACCAGCAAGTCCAGAATCTGAAGATGCTGAGAGGGGATCAGTGAAGTAGAAGGGATCAAAGTGACGATTGAAGTTTTAGAGGGTTCGAGATTTGAGACGATGAACGCTGGCGGTTGAACTCACAAACAGATAGACAGGAACTGGCAGACGCAGCACACAAGAACACTAGAGCACTAGAGCACTAGAACCTAATGGGACTATGGCGTGCGTGATGGGCCATTCAGACAATGCACATGAGATACCCCGGTGGAGCTACGAGTAGCTCAGTGTTCGCCGTGTTGAGGCCATCTCGCGGAGTGAGGCCTGAGCTACTGGTTGGCAATGGAAGCCAAATTGACAAACTGATCCAATAAGCAACTGCATAAAATGGGTGCCGTAGACGCCCCTGCTGGTAGAGATAGACGACAAGGGCAAAATCCTTGAACTGTCGCCTGTGCAACCATCTCCCAAGCCTCCTACGCCGTTTCTTTACGTCTTTCCCGAGTATAGGTTGCTCGCGGCTTGAAAAGGGGCACCCGTTACTCGTCCAATTGCTGCTCTGTGACGCCTCAACCGCAACATGCAATCGGCACAGTCTGGCAGGCATTTCACCCCAGGAAGAAATCACGAGGAGCAGGGCAAAACAGCGATGACGAGGAGGCGTTCAGGTGCATATGGGGCAAGGGTCAAGCCACATTCTGGACTGCATTGCAGATAACGGCTATCAAAAATCCGTATTTCATTTTCTGCCAGAAGCGACTCCATAGCGAGCCCCCAGCATATATATGCAATTGCCAACCGGCAGATATTACAATACATCGAACTTTGCGATCCAGGATGCACCTGTAGTTGAATTTTGTTATGTAGGGGCCGAGTAGAATACACTTCCTAGAGGCATATCTTGCATGATCCGTGGACAATCATGAGTGGTTGCGTGCTAGTGACAATCGCACAGGAGGCTCGAGGCATCCCGACATGACGCCTGGATGATCCCTCTCTTCCTCACCGCGATTCGACGGGTCTCAAAAACTCTGTCAACTCATCACCATAAGGTCTTTCTTCGGTCCTCAACCTTTATTCCCTCCTCTCACCCTAAAACTCTCAAACATATTAGATTCCCGTGTTGAAAAGATGCCATCAAATAAAGTCACATAAAAGCAATAATCTGCTCCACGTAATCCCAATGCTGAAACGCCCCAGGTAGTTGACTGAGTAGATCGTATCTGCGTATAGTTGCGATCTTCTCCAGACCGTATACCAAATCGGCATGGATCAACCAGCAAGTGAATTTTCATGGACTCGGCAACGGAGCCACAAGGCCAAAGACCCTTGGCCCCTTGTCCACAAATCGACCGGCAATTCCACGAGTTCGGATCTTATAAACATATTAAATATTTCGCCTCGTTAGCTCAGACACCCCTTTTCGTAATCGCATTCTCCTCTTCGTAGTTTCCCCGTGGTTGCTCGTACCTGTACACACATATGTTCCGGAAACCTCCTTTTGTTCCCTAAGGGTTATTCCCGGCGGGATAAAGCCACCAACAACAAATATACAGTAATTAAGACAGTCTCACATACACCCGTCGGAATGTATCATATCAACTTCCAACTTCCTTCCCCCCTCTCCCGTACCTAGATACGGTAATTTACCACGGTGCCACCCATCATTTTACGACATCAGTCGACATTTTTCATTTCGCAACTTCACCCTTCCGAACACTAGTGGGATTAGGTCTCAGCGTCTAACAGACGAATGACTAGTGACTTAGCAGACGAACCTAACCCCAATTTAATGAGAGAAGTGAGCTGTTAATATGTTTAGCGAGTGGATCTTCTCCACAGTGTAATATGTATAACTCGTATGTGTGGCTATTGAAGGGTGGCTGCGGAATCAGTTGCGTTTAGGAGGTATCGTAGAGATGCGGATTTTAAGGACTTGAGGAATGGATGAGAGGAGCATAGGAATAGGGTGGTAAGTGGCCAAACTGAAGTAGAAGGATGGATTTTTCTAGCTGAAATATTAGAGCAATTTGTGTTAGTGATACACCATTAGTTCATCTGATTAGGGGTTCTCCCGCAAAATCATGTTGGTTAGAGCTTCTCAAAACCAATGGTTCGGGAAAGACTCTCCGAGATTAGGGTTTAGGTGATAGGACTTGTATTTTTATAGATTTAAATTTATCACATTAATTTTATCTGGAAATCGAAAATTCATCTTGTATTGCTACACATTAAAGTCGATAAGCACAGTGGTATCTTCTCGACGAACGCCAGCTGCAAACTCCATCGATCAATAAATCATAAACCCCACCTTAAGTTTCTCGCACCTCATATCAATCCTTGCCCCCAATTCAGTTCCATCCATGAAATACGCCTCCGATCCTACCTAAAGAAACCTCTAATAAGTGACCCATACCATCCATACTACGCATTGCATCGACTCACTTCACGCATTCTATTCATCGACGCGGAAGATTATTTGCACCAAATCTTGGCCCCCCAGCAGCAAGACTTTGTCGAACAATCATCTCCGCAGCAGCGGCAGCTGCCAATCTATCCTTTTGTCTGCTCCTATCACGGAGATATGGACCGGCTTCGGGCCTCATTCTCAGAATTCGTAAGATCATGTCATCGCTGGGGTCTGCTTGTGCCTCTTTCCGCTTCTCTTCTTTAGCTTTACGCATCGTGCCTAAGTTGCGACTCAACATGATGCTCTTTGCCCTTCGTACAGATGTAGCCCCCATTAGGCCATTAAATGAGGCCCCGAGTGTGGGTGGCGCTGAAAGGCGATTGTTTTGTGCTACCTGTGCTTGGGCTTGCGCCTTTGCACGCGCGATGGTTGCTGATGCCATGCGCTCAGAAGTTCGGATGAGATTATCGGTGGTGTCAAAGTAGAAGAAGTTGAGAGAAGCAAGTTCGTGGTATTTAGGAGACTTTAGTACGTCCGCCGGGACACCCATGGCTTCGCCGGTCTCCTCGTCTCGGGCATTGAAGAATTCGAAAAGTAGCTCGAGCCACTTGAAAGCAATGTCCATTTCCTGCTGTGAGAGTGGTCTTTGATTTGATGGCTTGTCAGAGAGTGGCGGGACTAGCAAGCTCTCAATCGCAAGGAGGACTTCTTTCCACAATCTAGTCATAACCATGACCATTGAAGCATCTGTCAAAGTTTGCTTCATGATTGCAAAATTTTCGTCGAAGTATGCAAATAAAGGTTTCAACGCCTCCTCGACTTCTAGTTGAGTGACAGCCGGAGCTACGGATTGGCGATTCTTCCACAGACTGGTTACTGATGCTACAGATATACCCCCTCTGGACATCAAGTGCTTGAGCGCCTCGTGGGAGAGCGAAACATTAATATATTGCGAGAGCTGTGGATAATCAGTATATAAATCGGCAGTTTAGATGAATGGTACATACCTTGTCAGTGATCAATCGTGTCATGTCTCTCTCAGTTCTCTTTAATAAGCGGAATGCCTTTCCAAAATAAAACTGAATATCATCCCGTTCCCCTTCCATACTAACACGTAAAAGTAGCCTGCCCTGAGTATCAAGGTTCAGCCAATACTCGCGAGGGAGGTAGTCGCTGAAGTGAGTAGGGTCTAGTTTAAGATTCGTTCTTCCAACGTAATCATGGTCCCCGAAGGTATCCCAATCCCAAACAGTTGCTATAATGTTAAGTGGTCCCTGCACTGTAATGTCAACTGATTCGTCCCAACGAGGATTCAAATTCCTCATGATAACTCTAGTTTTTGCCAAACGCTTCTGGTACTCGTCGCCAAGAACAACGTAAGGATCGCTGGTTCCATTTGGATCGCACGCTTTGAGGTCCTCCGCCTCTACAATCTTGATTGTGAACATATACTTTGAGGGTCTCTTTTGCCTTCCTTGAGGTGCGAATTTTTCTAACACTTTAGCACACCTATCAACCTGCATCTTTGATTCGAGCTTATCAAGCATTTGAACTGCGAACTCAATGTTGTTAAGCTTGACAAAAGACTAAAATAGTTAATGCCTGCTTTAAAGATGGGACTTGTATGACTATTACCTCTGGGTAGAACTGGAATGGTTCGATTTTCTCTTTGTTGTTCCAAGCGTCTCTAGCAAGTCTCATCCATCTTTCCTGCTTCGTTTGCGCAGCAGCAGCTACTTGAGCTGGCGATAATCTGTCCATTTCCTTGGCAAATCTTTGATCAATAACCTCACAGTAACGAGCTAGGCCATTGCCAAACGATTTGGATAATGCGGTCATAAATTTTGCGTACTGGACTTCGTCACTCCAGTTGAGATCAATAATTGTATCTGCAGTCTGGTTGAGAAGTCTAAAGGCATCGATGACAGAGACACTGTGTCGTTCGCTATCTGTAGCGTGACCATCTGGACGTTCTGACCTAACTTGAAATTGGTCCTGTTTGATAGCTTCATCTACAAGGCCAACTATCCTCTCATCGGTGGTATGAATCCACCGCCATACGAACTCTGCCAATAGATCTTCAACAGGAATTTGGAAAGGGAGGTGAGGTAAGTGACCATGATGAATCCCGCGAATTTTGACAAGTTCCTTGTAGAGGGTAAATCCATCATCCACTCCAACCTCCGTCTGTTTCGTCTGGGCCACATGGACAATTCGTCGAACCAGATCGCCAGCATCGTTCTCAAAACTAGGAAACATGGTTTCCACAAGGATAGACAACGGATTAACCCCCATAATCTCTGGATTTTTTCGATATCGCTTCTTGATCCTATCACAAAGCTTGACTACTGCAGTGCCGAGCTGGATGACATGGTAGAACTCCCATTCCTCTTGGTTTTTAGGGACCTCCTTCTCAAGGTAGTCGCGATAGACTGCAGCAGCTTTCGTGGCAAGCCCTGCGACCAGCTGATTCTTGAAATCGTCCATTTCGGAGCCCTGGGAAAAGGAAGGATCGTTGTGGATGTGCTCTTCCAATACCATTAGGATTGGTCCAGGATTGGGCGGCTTTTGATCATAACACTGTTGCAAATTATCATAAAGATCTCGTAGAAGACCATCATGAAGGCTCGACAGAATCTGCCGGTACAAGGCATAGTCTTGAACAGTCCAAAATCGTTGCTCAATTGCTGGGAGACCAATGGAGTAAGAATGACTGTGGACTTTTTTCGTCTCAACAGGTGGTTGCTTGACCCAATTAAAAACTGTGTCTAGCTCATCGAGGCCAATTTCTTGGTCGAGGAACTTTTGAGCTGCAACATCGAGGATCAATATCAAGCGTGTAAACTGTGGAATACGCCAGCGAACGCATAGCTCTGCCATGAGCTCCATGGATTTTGGAGATAGGAGAGGCGTCGCTACAGGTGATTCAACGGGATGAAGCTGGTCAAAGGTCATTGCGTACTGAATGATCGCTCTGTAATAGGCACGTGGGTCTGGGGGAATGAAGGTGTAGGTAGACTGTTCGAGAAACTCGCGGCCGGCTTTATCATCTTCATCAAGGGATAACGCACTCATATCAACAGGTTGGTCGAATGAATAAAAAGAGTTGGAGTCCACAGGACTTGATATTGATTTCGCCAATTCGGAATAAGCTTGATCTTCAGCAGTCGACACGTTTGAATGTATTGCTGGAAGTGGTTTGTTTGCACCTGCAGAAGTCTTCACAAGCTCAGGTCTTGCTTGCAAAATCTCTGCCATCATGTAAGATAGGTCGGGAATTTCAGCTTTTTTCCAAGCCTGATAACCTTCTTCTATATCAAAATCATCACTTCGCAAAGTACGCTTTGTGTTGGAATCCAGGCAATGTTGGTAAGCCTTCAGATCATTAATGGCTGCCTCCTCGGTCCAAGTATTCTTGTTGGCATCAATATCAGACTGCACCTGCGAGTTCCGAAGCCCAAACATACTGGCTACTGTCTGGACCATTCGCATATCTTTGACATCGGTACTAAGAGGTGCGATAACTTCTATGGTGGTACCGCCGGGACCGTCAGCGGTGCTTGCGGTAAGGTCTTGATCATTAGTCAATAGCTTCTTCTCGAGCGTTGACAATCGTGCCATAAGTTCGGGTCTGTCGTCTCCTTTGCCGTGATCCTTTAAGGTGTTGCTAATAATCCTGACAAACAGCGCAACATGCCTATCAACCAGAAGCTTCCAGGAATCATCATCTGGTGCCTTCCCCTTTTGCAGTGCTTTCGTAGCATTCGAATAGAATATTAGGACAAGATCTTCCACTCGTCTCTCTTTATCCATACGCCTCCGAAAGCCCTGCTCAGTGAAGGCAGTGTAGGCCTCTGCAAAAACACGTTTCACTGTTGCATCATTATATCCGGGCAGACGTTCCGTTCCTATAAGCACTCCTTGAAGACGCTTCTCTAGTGGTGACATAAAACCGTGGGGAAATTTCCCGTTTTTGGTATTCTTTAATGAAAAGTCCTGGATCAAATCCCCGATCATAACCGTCGACTGCTTCTTTACAGGTTTTGGCGCTGCGATCCATTGCTTTCTCTTCGCTCGAGGTTGGAGGAGGTGGTGGAGATAGGCTATTCGAAGAGCAAATGTGTACACATCGTTATGGCTTGGGGCAACCTTCGATCTTGATCGAGATGTGGTTCGAGATATGGATGCACGCTCGCTATTTTGAAGGCTACTAATACGCCTATTCGGGCGAGATCGAGATGAGGCGGTCGACATGGTGGCGCACGCAGCTCTGAAGCTATATCGTGATGGTCGATTAGAGGGGTTCGTATCGAAATCGTGAACAACGATTTGATTTGCAGTCTGTTCTCAAAGAAGAGAAGGACGAGCAGTAGCTCGCGAGAACCTTCTTGCGACTCGATCTGCAGACCCACGAGCGATATTTCTTTCACAGAGGATGCTGTGTCATAATGAATTTGTAGTGACGAGTTCTGGAGAAGGGGCAGCGGTACAGCATTAATGCTACGCCTCTGGCGGTGGGGCAAAACAATAACCCCTGGCTGAATTTCAGACTCCATATTTTGTTTAACCTCCTTTAGGACCACTTTCACTAAAAAAAACATTTCTTCTGAAACATGACGGCTTGATATTTTACGAGTATTCCTAATACTTCTACAAATTTAATATGTTTTTATTTTACTATTTTGACAATTGAGACATTTGAGACATTTCCCCTATAGCAGAGGTTTTGCATGTTAATTTCCTTGCTAAGTGACGTATTCTGGTTGTAGCAAGAAAAGGGTCTCAAATACTTGAGCACAGTTTTGCCGGCGTGGAAAACCTAAGGATGATCTGCAAGAAAATCATCCACTTGCTTAACCGCCTCATGAGCAACTGATCATACCATGCTACACGTCTATCGGTCTTGCATTGTGGGACCAACTGCATTGATGCATCCCCTAAAACCAACCACCACTCAAGCTCGAAAAGACGTAGCCTTGACCTCATGTAGTTGTCCCTTAGCTCAGGACTAAGAGTTAACAAGCTGAAAGTAAATCGACTTTGAAACGCACTTTTAGTGTCATAGCTCTTCGAAGTTCAAAGCTACGAGTATAAATGTGGAGGGCTGTGCACGTGATGACGAATCCCTGCCCAAGTAAGGCCCCATAATCAACCGACTCAACCCAGACCATTGTTGTCCAGACTGACCATGCCTCACTATCAATAACTGACAACGGCAGAGAGCTCTACCAAAATTTCGGTACTCCTCCGCAAGAACGCCAGAACGAATATCCTGTCTCTACAGCTTTGATGGTCTTTCGCAGGCCAAGCATGCGTGTTCAGCTTGGGGCGAGGCAGAGTGAAAGTACAACCTTCGAAACACAGCTCAGATTACAGCACAATCTTCAGAAACCATGACCACTAATCTTCCTAGTCCCGACATTGCCCTTAGCGATACAGCATCGCAACCTGATGAAAACCTTATCACCATACCGAAAACCTCAGCTGCATCCCAACCATCCAATGATCTGAAGCCAAACGGATACGCTGGCGAGTCTCAAATGTCTGTCCCAGAGCCGGCAACCAGCGAAAGGCCCGACAAGACCGGTATTGATGCCAGAACCAAGATCTCGAATCTCCTAAAGGACAAGGAGCAAGAATGGGCCGCTGTTATTGAGAAAAAGGGGCCACTTAAACTATTGGACTTGCCCATGGATGTTCTCAAGGAAATCGTGAAGGAGGTAAGAAAATTTAACAGAGCAGACATTTAAGAATGAACTCTAATCATTGGACATTACAGGTTACCCATACAAACGATTTGACGGCTTTAGCCTTGACACATTCTGCTTTACACAACCTCGCTATTCCTCACATATATTCCCGATTTGATATCGTGTGGCCAGATGCACATGCCACGACTGATCCTCGCACTGGAGTTGACGCTTTGACATACGGGCTTGCTACACTCTGTATGGGCGATATCCAAAGGAATCATGGCCCTACAACGAACTTCACCTGTACTAATTGTGGTACTCTAAATAATGCAGAATGCCAGCATGGTTTAACATCTCGACCAGTGAAAGGAAAACGGCGATTAGGCAATCAATACCCTCAATTTACAAGGAAGTTCTCTCTTGGTAATGGTCCAGCAGACTGGGTTCAAGAATATCTGATTACGAAAGAAAGTGGAAAGATGCTAGGGACTCTAGTTGCTATGGCCGTTGCTAGAATGTCGAACTTGGAAGCTTTCGTATGGGACATGCCTACAGGTGTCCTGAGAGATGTTTGGCTTGCCCTTTCGTCTTTGCAGGGCAACGACACTGACCAGGAGTGCCGGCTAGAACGTGTTTGGGTAAGATGGCATGATAACTCGGATCCTACAAATTCGGCGGCAGCTCAGAGCTCCGTAATAGCTTCGAATACAACCCCACAAATGCTTGCAGGCAGCACAATGACCTCTGTTGGTTGGACGATCCCTCCAGGTGTGCTACCGAGTCCCTCGAGCCACCCCTACCCTCGTTCTTACGCACAGAGCCACGTCGAATATCCAACTCTTAGCGTATTACCAGCCCTAAAATCACTGTCTGTGCTTGATATTGATGAGCTCGATTACTTGGATGAGATGAGCGTGCTCATTGCCAAATCAAAAGACCGGTTGCGTGAGCTCCGGGTAGGCATATCTGCTAAAGCAATAAATCGAGACTTTGCAATTCCATGGGATGGGCCAGATCTTCAGCAAGTCGACCATAAGGCCCAATGGCCTGGTGCAAGTACTGTTGGTCAAAGGAGACTTGGAGGGGTTCTGGGTGTGCTATTAGGCCGAGTTTTTGACATTCGGAAGAAGCAGAAACCTCAAAAGCCGGAAAAGAGAGAATCAATTGCTCCTGTGGCCTTATCTACGCCGGTCCCAGCAGAAGTGCCCAACCTACAAGCACAGGTTGCGTTCCCGATAGATATGCAAAACGACGAAGGGTTGGCCATATCAAATAACGAGACTGCTGACAATCAAAACTTCTGGGCTGGCAAGGAAAACTCAACAATAACAGAGCCACTGATGACGCCTCCAGGGGTAGCTTTCAACATTGAAGGGTCAGGAACTTCGCCTCTGGAGCCTAATGACCACAGTGCCATTATGCAATCGAATTTTGCAGCAACCCAACTAGACCCGGCTCAATCTGATATGGATTCTCTAAACGCGCTGATTTCCGCTCATGGTATCGGCCCTTCCCAGGTGGATCAAACGTTTGCCGCTCTAGAATCAGATGTAGTTGCAGATCTTCCATTAAGACGTGCGCAAAGCACAACCCAAAGACAATCATACTTCTTTGAAAGCGCCTCCACTGAACGAGAGCGGCTTGACGGGAAATTGCGTCTACAAACATTAGAACTCGAACGTATTCCACTATCCGTTGCAGTACTACAAAGGGCATTCGATTGGTCTGTCCTAACAAACTTGACAATTCTAGACTGCTCACAGCACGATAAGCTATGGGTGATGCTCCGGCGGCATTTCCAACCCTCGGCAATAGGCGCGAACCATTCTTCTAAACATGGATCAAGTGTTGCTTTGCAATATCATTTAAATCTCAAGAAGATCCATACAGATGCCGCATCCCCTTCCTTAATTCACTTCTTGAAGGAAACCCTCGCACCAAATACCTTAGAAACTCTCTTCTTGCAGGATCGAAAGCGGTCAAGTAATACTAACGTGTCAATTGTAAGGAGATCTCACAATCTCTGACGGATCTTAGCTAATTTACTATCATAGGATGCTATTTACAAGGGCCCATTGAAGAGGCATCGTGCAAGTCTTAAGAAATTAATGCTAGATAGCTCAGACAAGATTCCTAGAGGACCTACCAGCTCTTCAGACAGCTCTAGATACAGGGCCTGGATGCCCAATCGCGACGTGCTCAACTTCATCACGAGTGGGCGGATGAGCAGCTTGCGCGAATTGAGTATTGCTATCGAATATAAAGACTGGGTATGCTGCCTCAAAATCCCCTTCGTCCAGTGATTTATACTGACACTTCTAGCATCACTTTCTTCAAAGATTGCCGCAGATTCCCCATCTGCGGTCACTGAACATACCCTTTATTGCTGACCATGTTACTGCTGCATTCGACCCTCGTGAATTAGCTTTGCAAGTTGTTGATGTCATTGTGTTGCGTCCAGAAGTGGAGTTATGCTACATGGGTGTTTCCCATAAATGCTTCGAGATACTCGAAAATCGACCTCACGAGGAGGCTCACGCATCTGCCGAGACGCACTCCAGCGCTGCAAATATGGGACCTGGTGGCGCTGTGACTGACGAAGAGGAAGAAGAAGACGATGAGGAAGCGAGCGACGATGAGGATGAGGACGAAGAAGAAGACGATGGGACGCAAATTGCACCCGTCGACCCAGATGAAACCGAATCGGAATTATCTGATCACGAAGACTCTGATGGCGAATCGTCGAATGGTTCCGAAGACGACTCATCGGCTATTCGACTTCGGCTGAGAGAAATCCTCTTTTATGATGATAAGGTAGCCATATTCAAGGCTCGTCATGGAAAGCTTTAAACATGTGTATTTTATTTCAAGGGAGCCTTTCGTTTGCGTTGGTTGAGGCCATACAGCTTATACTA
The DNA here is from genome assembly GCA_021365295.1 of Tricladium varicosporioides. NCBI lineage: Eukaryota > Fungi > Ascomycota > Leotiomycetes > Helotiales > Tricladiaceae > Tricladium > Tricladium varicosporioides. The sequence continues at coordinate 726,119 of JAJTIW010000023.1, forward strand.
GGTCATGGTAGGCTCAAGAAAGTCAATTCTTGCTTGATAAAGTCGGAAATAATTGCGAATCGTTTCACTTACATATATTGTGGAGTTATTGAGCGCATTGCTGGGACGTAGGACTAAAGCATTGCCTTTGGCACAAAATCGGAGTGGTGGGGATCTTGCAATAGGAGTTTGAGCTGAAGGGTACCTTCATGGCGAGGATTAGGAGACAGGGCTTGGTTTACTTAGCAGAATTCGTATGATACCACGTGCGAGGTTTTGCACAAGCAATTTTGCTTCGTTTTGCAGTATTAAGTCAGCGATGCCATATTTTCAGGTCTGCGGAAGTGCGAGATGAGCTATCCGCATTAGCGACAATGAATTGTTTTTTGAAACTTTAAGATGGTTACCTGATGTAGGGCTCCAGCTGTCAATCGCAAATATGCCTTGCTCTGCTCTCATTGAGTGAGTTCTGTTCAAAACATCAGATTCTACGAGCTGACTATCTCCGAGCCGGCAAAATATGCTTTGGGGTCCCCAGAGCTTCGGGAGGAAGCCTAGTGAACAGACCGAAAATCTTTTTCCATCATGGCTCAGCAGCGCTTGGAAATTAAGCTGGAGAACCCATCACAAAGTATCCCAGCGCCCATGTTTTCTGGTTGTGCCTTGCAGCACATCAAACATTCAACGGCTCCTGATTTTCCTGTGCCGCAAAACACAGCCTCTTGGTTGATTCCATCGAGCCTCATTGATCATGCTTTCGGTATCGTGACACGATGACAGTCAGCAAGTCATTGGTCTCTCGCACGAGATTTCCTGAGGTCGTATCACAGATTTACAGGACGGCAAGCCACCATCGGTTCAGACCGATAAGGATTCTTCAAAATGCAGGTACCGCAATCTGAAACCCGATAGCACTTCTTTTGGCACGTTCTGATTGCGAAGGAGTCGAGGACTGAGGTATAGCCACCCCAAGAACATCTGAAAGTATGAAATCGCAATCAAAGATGCATTCGTTCACACAGGTACGAACATCTTGATTTCGAAACATTGGCCGAATCGGTGCAGGTTGGTTTAAGCTTACAACGTTACCTGCCTGTTTACGAATCCACTGCTCGAGTTCTGTTTAGCCACAATTCATACTTGCAGCGGTTTGATGAGTTCGCTTCCAGCGACGATGTCAAATGGCAGGTGTAAATGTTTCAGCACTTGACAACATAACCACGAGCAGAACGAGTTGCAGATACGGTTTTTTGCTGCAGGTACCATTTGTATGCACGTGGCAGGCTAAATAGAATGCTGCAAATTTTGATTCTGCAAGCTAAGTCCGAAAGGGGACTTTGCTCTTCTGCAGCAACCTGCCATACCTGTTAGCCCTGTTGAAGACATTCAGGATTTTAGATATGCGAAGTCGACAATCGTAAACACTTGACGGCATATTGCGAATTCAACGCCATCCGAGTTCAACGTCAATCAGACACACCGTCAGTGCGTCTCTATCGGTCGTCCTCCCGAGCTCAACTGTAATGATCCTTTCGTCAAATGTCAGGCTACACTTTAGCATGTAGTTAATTATAGTAATGCACAACTTTAAAGTTTATCCCGACCACGCTTAGACGTGCTGCGCTTGATGAGTGGGTACGACGAGGCTCTCCGGCTATGATCATCTTTGCCCTTGGTCATCAAGTAGCCGCCGCGGTTCACTTTGCTTTTGGAGACTGCTTCCGAGCGGTGTGGCTTTGGCTTTGAATACCCCGCAAACAAGCGCGCTATGTATAATTGGTGTATCCAAAAAGTATACCAGAATAAGCACTTAGGTCCCCGGCGCACAATTCTGGACAAACTCCGGGCTGGCGCTTCGCTGGCAAAACACGTATTCTGCTCGTACCAACAGCCCATGTTCTTACCGCGCTTAGTATCCTAGTCATGTTGTCTCTTGCAGGGGAGCTATCTTTCTGGAAGCCAACTGATTGTAACTGGTCGTTTCGGCTTGCTGGCTACAAGGGAGCTTCCGCAGCAATGTGACCAATGCGTGGATCATCTTGGTGGGAGCTTTCCCGTCATGAGAGCATGAGACATGAGGTTTGGGAGGGATCGACAGCAAGAAGATCACGACGATTGTCCCAGCTTCGGCACGACCTTTCCAGTGGTGATGCAGATCAATTCAGCGTCATCAAGCATCAGAAAGACAACTTGGCTTCTGAGTACAACGCCAACACCAGCACCAACACCGAGAAGAATGACACTGTGTCTGGTTTTTTGCCGACGTCACGAATCATTGGCAAGCCCAGAGAAGGGTACCATCGAGCCATGATATTACTAATTAACCGACTGCGTGGAAAAACGTGATGGGCCCATGGGTTTAATGTGCAGCAATTTAATTCTCTCCCGGCTTTAGAAAACACCACTCTGGGCTGTCAGTGCTGTCACCACGACACTCCGAAAGACGTCAATTTCAAGTCCATGGCCATCCCGGTCGAACAAAGCTCCACTTAGACCCGTAACAATTCACAGTGTTGGAATCATGGCCCGCCCTAGAACAGCGATACAGCGATACAACGATTCAGCAAACAGACGGCCATCACATGGAGGCCCACAGAGCGGGTGATCAGGGAATCCAGTATTCTGCGCTGCACACTGAAGTTCAAACATGGCAGTGTACTTCAGTGTACGTGAAGATGTCCAGGCCTGGAAACAGACGCTGCAGCGTTTGATGAGACGCTGCAGACTCGAGACGGATGCGGTTGAATGTGCTCGCCCGAGGGGTGTACCCTCCGCTGTTCTACCTAGAAACGCGATCTCCATACCCTAATGTGGCATTCTGGCGCGGAGACTGGGAGAAATGGTACTTGATCGTACCGCAAAGATACAGTCAGTCCGCATGTTGCTATTTACTACCTTCTCAGTGCTCCAGTCGCTGTGCCCCAAGTGCTGCTACTAGCGTGTTTGAGGTTGTTGCTTAGCCACTACATTTCCGAATAGCTCGCCAGGCTCGCCGCACTACTCTCAGCATACAAATCTCGGTCAGGGTCAGTAATTTCAAATGTATGGTCAGATTCAAGAGGGGGCGGCGGGTGTGCGGCGTGAGCAGCGCGGGTCTCGAGTTTGTCAGTCGCAAAGCAGCGTGCCAGAGTTGCTGCAGAGGAGAGCGTGGCCACCAGGTGGAAGGCCTGAAGAGCCGGCTGCAAGTGCACGCCTGCAATTAATGGGCTAAATGGATTTTCCTCTGTATCAGTTTATTGATTATTTGCACGTTTCGCGACCGGAGCATGGCAGAAAATAGTTCTTGATGCCCTGGGCACCGGAGAGCATGGCAACATATGAGCTCGAGTGGAGCATGGTCGCGCGAGGCAGAGAAAACCATGAGAAAGCCTTGTGGTCGCACTAGGAGATTTGACAGAGCCATGGGCCGGCCAGCGAGTTGGTGTATCCACTGATTCCAGCAAGCGGGAGTGTCGTTTCTATCAATGGGAGACGCTAGAAGAACAGGGGAGCGAATCCTTCAGTGGCCTCGCCAAGATGCGTCGATCAGCCAATCCCATGCAGGTTCTCCACGCTGGAGCCAGCATCATGGGAGGCCTGCTCCCCCGTCTCTCAGTTACAGGGGGGCTAGGTACCGGAGTCTTCTTTATAGCCTTGCTCCCGCCGCCAGTGGAGGCGGAGGCCATGAAAACGTTCGTGCCTTCGAGGATCCATCAACTGTCTAGGTCAAGATAGGGTCTCATCTCATCTCATCTCATCTCCTCTTTCTTCAAAGGAACCCCCGGCCACGAGATCTCCACGATACATAAGATCCTACGATCCGAAGCCTCTTCATCGTCTATTTCGAGTAGCTCATTCCATAATCCTTTGTATGTGCCGCCATCAAAACATTCACAGCCCCTCATCCTGCCTTCATGGACTCCCTCTATATAGACTCGAATGCAGAAGACTCACGTCAGAGCAGATCAAGGTCAAACAGTCATCTATCATCAACAGCACTCCAGTTTCAGGGTCTTAACATCATCGAATCCGCTTCCTCATCCTCAACACCACATCTCAGGCCAATAGATCATACGTCATCATCCTTCCATCTCGAGGATTCAAAGACAGCTCAAAATACACATATCTCTTGCCCTAGCCCTCAAACGCTTACACCTTTCCCCCTCCTCTCAGAAAGTGACTTGGACGCCGACTGGAGTTATTTGGATGCAACTGGAGGACAATCAGGATCAGCGCCTTTTCTCAGATTAGATCCAGCTCAACCATATTCTGAAGAACCATCTTCAGTTGGAACTCAACCGAACATTCTTCGCTCGAATTCATTCCCCGCCAACATGAGGTAAGGATTAGATTTCTCGGTCCCCGATACACCTGCTTACGGCTTCTTTCAGTACCATCGGGATTCAACAGTACGATGCTCCGTTCCAAACTGGTATTAGACAATCATACACCTGGCCTCGTGAGTTACTATCTTCTCCTTTTTCTATTTCGAACATAACTAATCCCTTCAGACTTCGAGATGAATGAACAATTCATGCCACAGATCCCAAGCCCGCCTTTGAACCCATCAATGCTTACGGCTTTTGACGACCCAAAGCTCATGCCTATGTACGCTCGATCACTTTCATCGAGCCCTCCACGGGCAAGCTTGACTCCGGAGCAGAGGGAATTGAAGAGGCAGCGCGACCATGCACGTAGGGATTCAAAGACCAGAGTGAGAAGAGAGCGTTCAGTCAGCAACCCATACGTGGTATCCCAACGAGGATCACCAGATCTCATGCCCCGAACCCTCCCGGAATATACCAACAGTCTCACTCCTTCTCCACTACTTGCATCTGGCCCCTTGCCAGGACCACAAGCATCTCCAGCTTTGAGCAGCTCGTCCTACCTCACACCATACTCGCCACAAATCGGCGAGTCTCAGTCACCCGAGATATATGGTCCAGTGTTCACAATGTAAGCCAAGGTCTCACGAGATACGAGAAGAGCCGATTCTAACATTCCAGAAGGTCTCCCAATGATTTCACAAGCTCGCCAACATTCACACCTATGCCGTACTCGAACGGAGGAGCCGACTCTGGTATCCAAACCTTTGTGTAAGTCTGACTTTATTCCGCCTATCTTACAATCGCTGACGAAATCAATAGTTCGCGACCACATTCTCTCTCATCAGCATCGGACCAGCCACACATGTACCAACACCTCCCCAGCCCAAACAAGGTCGGATCGTCAGATTCGGGAGATCACGTACGGGTAGTCCACAGCCGTCCCAAGCCACAATGCTGGGAACACGGCTGCAACGGGCGCCAATTTTCTACTTTTAGCAACTTATTACGCCATCAACGAGAGAAATCCGGTGCTGCAGCAAAATCTAGCTGTCCAAACTGTGGAGCCGAATTCACAAGAACTACTGCGAGAAACGGCCACATGGCGCACGAGAAATGCAAGCAACGGAGAAACTCATAGGTCAACCGACGGGGAGTTTCATTTGTCAAGGCAAGGCGGGATTTGTGCATTGTAGGAGTACATTTTGGGCTGAAATTTGGGGGAGTTGGAAATAGAAAATCATCGGCTTAGCATGGGTTTCCGTCTCGAGTGTACAGGACGCTTTACGGATAACGAGCACATTTTGGATTGGATTGGATCGGGTCATATTTCGACCATTACATTATACCCTTCTTTAGTGTCGTTTATAAATACCAAACAAACATTTCAATAGTGCAAAGATTAGCAAGTATGAGCGGTGAAGCTGAAAACATGGATGGCACCACTTGAGAAAACAGTAAATGAAAAGCCGGACACCGAGACACAGCTGTTGGACAGGGGCGGCGGATAAGTGGTACACGGCGACATCACGATCTCGGGTTTCGCAACAATCGTGCACCAAATAAGGAAACAAGCTGTGATCAAGTTAAGATATGCAACGCTACAAATCCACTCACTGCCAATGCGATCTGCGGGTGCTGATGGCGCCGGCGACGTGAGTTAATCGCCGTGTGTTTTGGTTGTTAGACGGCCGCCATAACACAGCCCCTATCCAAATAGCAACAGTGTAGAATTTGGCGAGCCTCGCAGCAAGAACAGATGCAGGCGCAAGCCCCTCTCTCCATCTCCCATGAACGGCGAATTATCGTCCAGTAAGTCAGTTCCATGTGCAGGGTAAGCAGGCAACGACTCTGCCGGCCATACACAGCAGAGACCTGGGCTGGGGTCACGCATCGGCTGAAGATGTGCCATTGGAAGCCGGTACGTCTCAGGAGAAATCGCGTGGCAGCTGCCAGGAAAGGAGTGTCAGATGCAGAACGACAGGCGTCATTTCTGTCAACATCTTAAAATACGTGCCTCGCGGGTACAGAAAACGCCACTCAAAACCTGAAACTCAAGTGGGGGCTGGAACGGCGAGAAGGCAAACGCCATCCGCGAACTACTTGGACTTGCCTGATCTTCGCTTTTGCTCTTACATCCAACGTCAATAAGGCAGCTCGACGATTACCCCGACCGCTGACGAGGGGCTTCAGAATGATCTCCCTCTCGATCTCCCTGATCAGCCCGATGCCAGGTGTTACCCTAGCTCCAGATCCCCGAAAGCTTGAAGCTGCTTCAGTAAAGCTGTAATCAACCTGCACTCAACCTGCACTCGAGCTGCAAGCTCTATAGTGAAGCTGGAGGCTTCAAGCAGCAAGCGGCACACGGCACACATACAGCTCCGCATAGCTGGAGATATTACAGAGTGTTCTGATAGATAGCCTGACAGCACTATTACTCCGGCAATTCGGTTCAATTGCTCCCACTTTCTGGATTGGTGCTCTCCATCGCGTGGCTTTCATGGGCAAGAGGGGTATCTCCGACGCCATTTGAAATGCAACTATCCATCTTGAGATCCTATTCTTGGATCAGAGCTCAAGACTCTGGCTGCAGGTACAACAGAGTGACTTCATTGTGTCACACCGTCCTGCTAGCACAGACAAGTGTCACCACAGAGTGCCGGGTGTCTCTGAATCCCTCAGCCTTGTCTTGTCTGAAATCCACGATATGTACAGTATGACTCCTGAGACTTCTCTATCTCACCTCGTATGTCTCGCTCAGAAGCCTGAGGATAAGGACTCCAGTATCCTGGTGATCGAGTGCATTGTAGCGTTGTATTGCCTTTCCTGTTTCGGCTGTCATTGACGAGTCGACGACTCCCCACCATGTCGAACTTCTGGTATGGGGAAGGAGAGAGGAAGGGACCTTCCTGAACTGTGCCTTGAGTTCACACTGCAGTTGAATACGCTTGTCTGCGGCGCAACCTGTGCATGATTGCATCAGGATAATATGGCTTACCGTTCATGAGATCTTGCGCTTTACCCTTGGAAATTGGTTCAATACACCATGTACTTCTCTCTGATGCATTGTTGAAGTTTCGTTGCAGGTGTAAGGGGAACTCTAAGAACGGGGACACACAACGTCTATCGTCGTCTACCAGAATCTTCCCTAAAAAGTGTTGTGGCACAGTGGCATATTTGCGGCCAGGAAATCACCAAACCGGAGATTTTGATTCCACACCCACTTCAAACTCAATTCACGCAACAGTAACAACTTTACATGCCGATATCGCATTCTTCACCATCTATCACATACCTCGCACGTCCTCAAACAAATCCAAAAATCGTGCATAACCCGTTTCCAGCACCATCCACACGGCATATACACCCATGTCCCCACGTTGCTTGCTTACCCACCCCCAACACCACCAACATCTTCACCAAGTCATCTCGCGGATAGATCGGATACCGAAATCCATCATCAAACACGCGTCTCTCCCAAAACTACAATTACATTTTGTCGTAACTTCGTAAGAACATCATACCAGCGATCTCACGGACGCCGCTCCAGAAATTAGTTTGTGTAAGAAGAGATGGAATTCCTCGCACTTTCGAGGGGACCAAGAAATGGCACAGCTTAGTTTGAAATGCCGAGTATTAAACTTCTCACCTGTACATCATGTGTCCTTACGAAGCGCGCACCCAACCCATCTACTACGTCGGGCACTATACCCAGTGCCACAGCACACCACCCAAAATCTCTCGTGTGTTTCAGTTTGCTGACTACTATGCTCGTTCGCTTCGGCGTCTGTCTCTGCCTTGGTGAGTTCGTACTCCATATGTGAGGGGGTGTTCGTACGTAGATGCGGCTATGGCTCGGCTCTCGCTGTGGTTTGCGAATGTCAGGTGAGCAAAGCGAATTATGCAAGACTGGCGTTGGATTGGGGTCTGGGTTTTAATTGAGGTCTGATTGAATTATTTCCTACGAGATTTTGGACAGTTTTGGATATTGTGCGACTCTGATGATCTGCAGGTACAGCCGCAAAATATACTACTTGGGGTCCAAGTTCAGAGGCCACCCCTTTCAGATGACTCCCTCCAAAAGCTCCCCATATCAAAAAGATCGGCAGTTGAGCTGAAATGAAAACTTGCGCAAGGCGCAACATCAATTCTGAGCATTATGCCTTATGCCTCTGTTTCTTGTGTTCAAGCTGTGCTTGAAACATTATTCTGTTGCCTAGCTGAGCCTCGACGATCTGGTTAGTTTATTGAAGGTGCATTTACTGCATTGTTTGGAGTGGCACATGCGACAGTTCGCCTTGGATTACTCAGGTACAGCTTGGGGCGAAAGAGTGGAGAGATCATGATATAGTTCATATTGTGTTATGGAGTGTGGTTTGAAGTGAAGTGAAGGCTTGGGGAAGCGTGAGCCGTCAGCTGTGGCTGGTGGTGGATAGATTGGCAGTGTCCTTGGTTTGCGAGGCTCATGGGGCACACCTTGGGACTTCCGCCCTGGTGATGGGCAGATTTGAAGTTTACGATGAAGCGAGATTTAGCACAGAGAAGCGCTTTTTAGATGGCTGATGCATTAGAGATTAGAGGCTTGGGTGTCTCCCCCAGCTTTCACTTTAGGTCAAGGGGGTAGCGTAGGAGATGTAGTCTTCACTTTGTAGTATTTTTGACCTTTACAATGTTTAGTCCCTTGTTAGAATGGAAATGAAATAGTGAGTGCATGTATTTTCGAACTCAGAATTTAGCACCTCTGTATTCCAGCTAACACATGAGGTGGAAAACGCGGCAGAGGTGTCACAACCTTCGTACTGGGAGTGTCCTTATCTCTGCTAGGCTCATAACTACGTGAGATGATCATGAAGTGATGCTTGAACTTGGCATCATTCTATCAGTCAGGGAAATTGAGTCCATTGAGTAGGCATCATTTGATCCTGTGCCTCACAAACCATTGAGGTCTGAGGCCTGTAGGTGATTGTAGTATTGTACTCTTTTCAGACGCTAAGTATTATACCCTGACTTGCATCCTTTAGTGTTAATAAAAGTTCATCCTGGAGCATGTGGTTTTCCTCCTTCCTATTTCTCGCTGAGCTTTGATACCGGGAATCTGTTCCCCGAAGATGAACTTTCTCTCCTATGAACTCGGCAGGTCCTAGAAATGGATAATTGAGTTATTGGACCAAGTACCTACAAGTTTTCGTTTCATATTCTTTTTGCCATCCATTTCCCCTCATCAACCCTCAAACTTGGAGACTGTCATGTGAAGCTACCTCGGTATGCACTTGTGAAGCTTCATTGCCTGCAGGAGGTATTCGGCCACATTCGAGAAGGACCGAGGGCCAATGCAAAATTTGGGAAAGAAGCACCGAGCATTCAATCTCATGCCTCTTGTGTGAATAGGTCGACCGTTGAGAGATTATCCCGTTCTTGTCAATGTTCTCGTGACATTCATTAGTGATAGTCACTTATCCTTGGCCTGTTCATTAACTATCGTCAATTGCCAAGTTCAGTTCCTCCCAGGTTCAAACTTCGGCGTATCCGAATGATTTCTAGATTTAGCTAACCTTTAAACAGGTACCATCATTCAATGTCGGTCGGTCCGCATCATTTGCTCAGATCTCCACAATGATATACGCACATCGCTGTATCTGTCACCACTAAACATGGTCGACAGTGCGGTGCAACATTGCAACATCAGCGCCGAACGCGTAATGTTCTCCTGGCCGTTAGCCTTCAGCTAGCCACAGTTGACGAGATACCATGGTCAAGGCTTCTCCAAGTCAAACAAAAGCTTTGTTTCAAAGTCAGCCATTTTCTGAAACGCAAATTAAAGGGGTGAGGTTATTGACTAGTACGAACTCACATGTTAGATATTTTATGCGGAAATGGTTCCGAATTGAAGAGGTAAATGTCACTCCTATTCTGATGCAAAGGTGGATAACTACCGGCCAAATGGTAATGAAAGGATATTTAGAAGACGGGGGCGATTCTCTGCCGCGTTCGAGCTAGCACGTACCAAATATTTTTAAACCATGAGGATTTTGAGTAAGGTCGAACACGGGATAGGAGCCTCTTGATTCGGGTTTTTGATGCAACATGGCATGGATCTAGGCAGCTGTAAATGTGAAGTGATTTTGCGCGATAAGCGCTGTTGACGCGAGGGACGGAGGAACTAAGGAGATTCGGACTAGAGAAAAGTCAGGTGGGAATCCTGTCTTTGGTATGTATTCATTCTAGATCTAGATGAGAGATCGAAAGTGCCATATAATATGTTTGTAGAGATTAGGAAATGAAGTGGATTGGAATAACCTTATTAGGAAGTGAAGGCTATAGTAAATTGTCTTTCGGTTCAGGAGAACCTTGCCTTGAACCATAATGAGAAGAACGACCAACTAAGCCATTAAATTTTAGACCCAAGAGGTAATATGAAAGAATATCATAAATTTCAAGCGCTTCTCTCAATCTCATCACTGCAGATTGATTTCCGCCTAGGGGGTTAAAATTGGCGAGTATAGCTTTAAAAGCAAATTAATGTCAAAAGAAGTGTCTTCAAAAGAGCACCATAAATTAGGAAATCGATTGTGAGTAGAAATAATACAAATTGTTGTGATGCAGTTGCAAGAAAGTCATACTGTCGCCCACAAGAGTGTTGACAGTTAATTGGCTTAAATTTCTTTGGCCTGAGGCAGAGAAACCACTCAACGCGAGCGTGTTTTGGGCGCGTCTTCCATTTCGAGATGCCTCTCCCTCCTTCAAAAACATCCCAGGCAAACATCAAGTAACTCAACGTTCCACGACCACATTTCATCCCCAAACCATTCGCAAAATTCCACACAGCCAATCTCAGGAGTAAGATAATACTCTCTAACATTTCTACAAACCCTGCAGATGCACACAAAAGATTGCTAACTTACCTACAGTGTTGGAAGCAAGACTAGAGCAGGCCGACCTGCTGAAGAAGGTGGTCGATGCGATTAAAGATCTGGTGCAAGATTGCAACTTTGACTGCAATGACAGCGGAGTCGCTCTGCAAGCTATGGACAACTCCCACGTAGCACTCGTCTCCATGATGCTCAAGGCAGAGAGCTTCTCTCCCTACCGATGTGACCGAAATGTCGCTCTTGGAGTCAACCTCACATCCCTCACAAAGGTTTTACGTGCGGCCCAGAATGAAGACATCCTCACCATCAAGGCTGAAGATGCGCCCGATGTCCTTAACTTGGTTTTCGAGAGCAGCGAGAGTGATCGATTGAGCGAGTATGATCTAAAACTTATGGATATTGATCAAGAGCACTTGGGAATTCCAGATACTGAATATGCGGCTACGATCACTATGCCCTCTTCCGAGTTTAAGAGAATCTGCATGGATCTGATGGCTCTTTCCGAATCCGGTATGTATTGCGTTTGCTCAGTTTAGCGACAAGGGGCTAATATTCCGGTTTACAGTCTCAATTGAAGCCTCCAAGGATGGGGTGAAGTTTACATGTAACGGAGATATTGGGAATGGTGCTGTCACTCTGCGAAGCCACAGTAATGTTGACAAACCTGAACTCAACGTCGAGATCGAGCTCACCGAACCTGTCTCCTTGACATTCTCCCTTAAATACCTTGTCAACTTCTGCAAGGCTGCAGGTCTTTCCAAAACAGTCAAGCTTTGCCTTTCGAATGAAGTTCCTCTGTTGGTTGAGTACGGTTTGGCTGGAAGCAGTTATCTTAGATTCTATTTGGCTCCCAAGGTATGTTCTCAATTCCAGACAAATTTGCACGAATTTATACTAATCAGTTATCTAGATCGGTGATGAAGAATAGATACAATAGAGAAGGAATTTTAATCATGATGACATGAGTTCGGGGTTTTTAAGTATATCCAATGTGGCGTGTTGGTTGACATTATGGATATGGAATGGAGGTTTAGTTAATGGGCGGCTACAAGCAATTCAAGGCGTCCTACAGCAAGACAAGGTGAACCAAAAAAAAATTGAACTCAATATATGAAAAGAGATCCATTCAATTCCACTCTGAGCCAAAATTTGTGATTTCTACATATTTATCTCATGGTGTGTGTTGATCTGCGTGTCTGCATTAGCGCGGGGTATTTGAGGTCGTGATCAACCCCACTATCGTCAAGGCTGACTCTAATCCCGAGATAAGAATTTTGTTTGCTATTTTTTCCCTCATAGCTAGTCCAGCAGAAATGCGATTGTTTGACAGTCTACCGCTCACGTCTTCATGAATATATCAAGCAGTCCTTGATCGCACTTTCCTTTTCCTTCTATAAAACATCAGTCGGTTACACCGCAACAATGCCATCGGAAGATTTCCCCGTCCCTGAGACAAACGTTCTTGCTGTCGCCAGTCATGTAGGAACACCATACTTTTTGCGACCGTTTGGCACCAACTGACTTTATGCTGAAGGTCGTCTACGGGTGAGTTACCTGTCCCCAAATCTACTGAGACAAGCTGCTGAGTTGCGCCAAGATATGTCGGGAATACGATGGCTACCTTTGTGATGCAATCACTAGGCTGCGAGGTCGCTGCTCTTAACACTGTACAATTTAGTATGTTTTCTAAACACAAGGAAGCTATAAGGGAAATGTGCTGAAGTACTGGCAATAGGCAATCATCTCGGATATGGTCAGGCAAAAGGAACTCGAGCCACAGCGCAAGAAATAGCAGACCTCTACGAAGGCCTAAGAGACTCTTACCTCGATCAATTCGATATGATGCTCTCCGGCTATCTTCCTGGTGCTCCTTCCGTCGAGGCTGTTGGCGCCATTGCCCGAGATCTGAAATACAAGGCTACGATGAAACCTGGCAGTTTCTTCTGGGTCCTTGATCCCGTGATGGGTGATAATGGGCATTTATATGTGGCGGAGGATGTAGTACCTGCTTATAAGCATTTGATCAAGGATGCGGATCTGATTTTGCCCAACCAGTTCGAAGCCGAGTATGTCTTGAAAAGAGTGGTTGAAGGAAACTAGAGCTGACTGAGTCATAGGACTTTGAGTGGGGTCAAAATCGTGGACATGGAAACATTGAAGCAGGCAATAACGAAGTTGCACGAGCAATACCGAATCCCACATATCCTCATAACCTCGATATCGCTTCTCGAACCCGGCGCAGTCACGTCGTTGTCAGTGGTCGGCTCAACCTTTACCTCGGGAGCAACACCACGAATGTTCCGTATCCAAATTCCAGCAATAGATTGTTTCTTCAGCGGCACGGGCGATATGTTTGCAGCTTTAATGCTTGTCCGGTTCAGAGAAGCAGTATACAATACTGAAGGCTTAATGAGCAAATATGCATGGGTCAGCGATGACAACGTGGAAGCTCTTGATTTACCCTTGGCAAGAGCGACAGAGAAAGTACTAGCAAGCATGCACGAAGTGCTTACCAAGACGAAAGAGAGGAGAGATACAGAGATGGATAAATACAACCAGAGAGTGAAGGGAGCTGAGGAGGAGGACGAGAAGAAGTTGAGGCTAGCGAAATCTAAGGCGGCCGAAGTAAGGCTTGTGAGAAATCTAGGAGCTTTGCGAGATCCTAAGATTATATTTAGAGCTGAGGATGTTTAGATGGTGCTACTTAGAATTCATGGATTTCAAGAGAGTCCCAGCACATACGAAAAGGAGGTACCCTAGTTCGCTTGCTCTGTTTTAAAAATACCCAAACAGCAGAAAGCATACATCTAGTAATCCGCAAATCAATAATTTAGGCAGAGCCATGTTGTCATTCCATTTCTAGCATTCCATATCTAGTTTTTCATGCATACCATAACTCCATTATCATCTTCTCATAGCCGTAACTCATCTCTAGTCCTTTTTTAGGCTCCATGCCACCCATCTATCATTTCGCTACTGCCTCTCCACTTCTCGTCTTCAGTCATCCATTTGGTATGCTTAACCGGTGCTTCCAAAGCCCCCCGCACCCCTAACGCTTTCCTCCAAAACATCCACCTCCTTTACCTCTGGAGTATAAATCCTCTCTAGCACCAATTGTGCAACACGATCCCCTTCCTTAATCTCGAAATCCTTCTCCCCATGATTAAACAGGAGAATCTTGACTTGACCACGATAATCAGCATCAATTACGCCCGCGCCGGTATCAATCATATGTTTAGATGCTAGACCGGAGCGAGGGGCGATACGTCCGTCTATGCGTTTGTCAATTGTTAGCAATCGGATTCAATTGAGTTCAAAAAGAAGAGGATGTGGAAAGTGAAGCGAGGACATACAAGTACCAGCTGGAACCGCCATACTAATATCCGTATCCACCAAAACTTTTCCCCTACTAGGCACAACGGTATCCTTTGCGGCATACATATCATACCCCGCCGCGAACGCGCTTCCCCTTGTTGGTAATCGCGCTTTATCAGACAGTTTCTTAATGAGGAGGGCGGGGCCTTCCTCGACCTTCGCTCCCGAGGTAGAAGCCATTTTTGCTGGTGCTTCGGGGGATAGTGGGGAGGGCTTGAGTCGTTTTGGAAGGGGCGAGGTCGGTGGTGAAGTTGCGGAGGTTGACATTGCGTGCAGGGGAGAATTGAGAAGGTGGGTTTAGGGAGACGCGAGGAACGCGGTGAGGGAATGCATGTGAAGTGCTTGTAGTTGTCATTTTTAGTCGCACCCCACAACTTTGCTGGTAGGTTCAACGATTTAGTAAAAGCATGGGTGAATTTAGAATAAACCCCGCTATCCTGTGTCGTTTAAAATAAAGGGGTTTTCATCTTCTCATTGTGCCCATATAGCATGCTTCCCTGATGGACATCATTAAATGAGAGGATATCTATTCCTACCTCGGATTTAATATCTGTTTTAAACCTGCCGTAAAACACTATAATTAAAGTCCACCACTAACCCTAACACCCCATCTTGTTGATGTATGCCCTAAAAATCCCAAGTACCAGCTTATCAAGTTGCCGTACATGTCTTTCTCATAGCCAACGATATGAAGACGTATGAAATGCCCTCTCAACCAGCTGACTCCAGTGCATGGCTATGTGTAATCATTTATCAACTTTAACTCTAGCACCTTGTCTCACTTTACATTACCATCATCCGTTGATTTAAACCGTGTCGTATACTTGGAATCGCACGTTCGGTAGGAGCGGTCAAGACAATTAAAAGAGCCCATGGATAACCGTAGACAGAAGATCATATTCCATATTTTTCAAAGAGCTTTGGCGAGAGAGGCAATATTATCAACGTCAACGTCAAGCTCTGACATGTCATGGGTCTTCTTGGAAAGTCTAGTCTCTCAGGTCCGGGAGATAGTCCTCGCGAATATGTTCGAGGGGAGTTTTTAGGCTCGCGGTTGCTATTTGCACTACGATATCATCTATTATCTTAAAGTACTTTCCGCGTTGCTAGCCTGGTGTGAGTGGTGATTGGGACATATATAGTGTTTAGCAATTTGAGGGTGTCACAACTGCTAGCGAATTATTCACATGGACTCTTCCAGGTATTCCTCTATGAGCGTCGTGATTAGCACCTCCTCATCGCCAATTCCTATCCCGTTCATCTGAAAGAATTGTTCTCACCATATCATGCCTCCCATGCGCCGATAGAGGTGGAAGCACCAGAACAGTGGCCAGAGACTATCCTTAAACACCAATTTTCTGCCATTGACAGGTACACTTTGAAATATATGCAGACTGAATCCTATCAAAAGATATCGAAAGATTCAACGATGGAATAAAGGTTTATCGTGAGAGGGGGGGGGGATACTAAGTACATAACTAGCACTATTGTAATATGATGATTGACAATGTTTTCTGTGTTTCCCAATTCACTGCAAGTCCAATTATGTTCCTCTGTCGGGTGAGAAAACACACACGTAGCTAAAAGTCTAGCTCGTATTTTACCCTCTGAAGCCAATCTTCGGCATTGCTGCACTCTGTTATTCTGGTTTGTAGGGAGATCACGAGGAGAGTCCGTTGACGATAAGAATTCAATTTCGTGACCCTCCAAAGACAGGACTCAGAAAATGCAGCATTCCAATACGGAAAATGTTGAAACATATGTATCTGTAGGGAAGTATTATCTACGACGCTTACCTCTACTTTATATCTGCACTGTCTATACCGTCTATCTCTATTACCTATATGCCCCAAATGTCACCAATCTCTTTGGCAACAAGGTCCGGGCTCGTGATTGGGAATTCATGTCCACCTTCTACCACCCTCCACTCCATCCTGTCTTCTCCAACCGCATCTCCTGCATCCTCATGGAGCTCTTCGGCAACACTAAATCTTCTATATTAGCGAACATAGCTCGTTTTTAAGAGACTTCATAATGGAAATTCGCCTTACATAACCTCATCGGTGCTTCCTGCAATAACCACAACCTTACTCCTCAAGTTCCTTAACTTTGCCCAGGTTTCCCCACTCTTCGTAATACTAGCGTACTTAATGCTACTAATAAAACTCCTCACAAATCCCCCATTGTAAGCAATCTGCCATTGAACTGCACTCGCAACAGTAATGTTCGGCCTCTCCTTACTCAGTGGAGTGTCACGACTGGCATAATGCTTATCCCCACCCAACCGCGTCTCAGCAACCACCACATTCTCCGCATTACTTCTAGCACCTTTTTTCGACAATTTTTGAACTGTACTCTGATTCGACGGTCCAGAAGTCAATCGTCTCCTCACAATTCGCTCAATAAGTTCATCAGAAAGGATCCCCGTATACAGCAACTTACTCTGCCATCCAAAGTGGTAATCTCTAATCAGTCCACTCGGCGCAAGCAACACAACACTCTCTATCATATCCGGAAAATACGCTCCAAAATCTGCCGCTATTCCTCCTCCAAGCGAATACCCAATAATCGAGAAGCCCATACTCCACGGGAGTTTAGACGAAGTGATTGCGAGGAGAATTTCCGTAGTATAGAGACGAGAGTCATGAGGGAGATTCGGACTATCACTATAACCTCTTCCCCAAAGATCCAGGAGCATTACTCGACAACCCTTAGTAACGAGTGCGTTGGCTACGCCGCCAAGTGAGATGCAGGGTGTGCTGATGCCATGAATAAAGAGGACTTTACGGCCAGTTTCTGGACCCCATTCATAGACTCTACATGTTCCATACTATTTGCACAATGTTAGAGACGGAAATGAAACAAAATAGTCACGTGTTACTCACGGGACTTTCAACATCTCTCGCACCAGGAAACGCGTCTGGAGGATAGGGTAAATCCACCTGTTCCTGCTTCGAAATCTTAGGTAAAAGTGTCTCTCTCGGACTCCGAATTATTCTTTTCGGCGGCGTAGGAGCAAGGGCTAGTCTTGCGATGGTGACAACTACCAGAGTTGTTGCGACTGAGGAACCGATGACGAGGTACATGTCGCGGGATGGACCCTGTCCGAACAGCTTCCGAAGTGTGTCCGCCATCAGGATGAACAATTCCCCGTTCCAGCGACTACAGATGGAAAACAGATAAACGGGAGTTGAGTTCGGGTTGATATAACATTGTTGATGTGTTCGCGACAGTTTTTTATGGGGCCGAGGTAAGTAAGATACCGGTAGTTCTCATGACCTAGCTCTCTCGCATCAACTCCATCGAAAGAATGTGAAACCAAAGATTAAATTAAGGGCCATTGAAAGTCAGGGCATGAAGGTTATATATGATTTGGAAATGCAAAAAAAAAAGACGGACATATGTTGATTAAACTCATATTTTACTGTGGTAAAAGGGGACAATCAACCTTAATAAATTTCTTCATTATTGATGAGACTTGTAATACTATGTAGCAAAAAATCATGAAAATATATTTAGCGAGGCAAATGTGCAGTAGTATTAAAGACTATAGATTGCTCCCACTTCTGATGAAACAAGGGTACGACCATCAGATTGTAACCGCTGAAACGCCACTAGCAAGATCATTTTGTTCTTTTGATATTCCACTATACCTATTAATCCAGTCTAGAACCTCCCTGTGCCATACTAAAGAGTTCTCGGGTTTTAGAACCCACTAGATGGTATTAGCAGAAGTGGCAATTGAGAGGAGAGGTTGGTGAGACTTGCATGATTTTCATCGGGAAATGTTAAGAACTTGCTGGGAATGCCCTTTGTTTGTAGCACGTTGAAGGGCGCTAGACCTTCAGCAATAGGTAGTCGATAATCCAACTCATTATGGATGATCAAATGTGGTGTTGCCCAATCTTTCAAGTGCGCCGCAGGGTCCCATTTCTCATAATTTTCCCGGTTCTCCCACAAGGTTCCGCCAAAGTCATGGTGAGGAAAGAACAGTTCTTCTGATGAATACTGATTCAAGGTGCTGAAAACTCCGTCGTGTGTGACAAGTGCTTTGAACTTTCGTCCAAGAGGATGTCCCTGAATCCAGTTTACCATATACCCACCGTAACTAGCACCGAGAGCAACGGCTCGCGTTGTGTCGACGTATTCTAGGTTCGATTCGATGTATTCGAAGCCTTTGACAAGGTCTAAATAAGGTCTTCCTCCCCAATTGTTTTTTATGCCATTTTGGAAGTCCATACCATATCCTGTGCTCCCAGTCGGATTGGGGGTTACCACTACATAACCTTGCTCGGCGAAGATCGCGGGATTCCAGCGAGTTGACCAGCCTTCGTTCCACGCTCCTTGTGGCTTTCTTTAATATCAGCACTAGAGAGTCAATAAACGGGACAGGAAAACCCACCCCTCCATGAATCAAATATGCTAAAGGATATTTCTCGCCTTTTTTGAAAAATGATGGTTTCATCACCCAAGCGTGTACATTATAATCCTCAGCTCCTTTATACCAAAACTCTTCGACTTGATGTTGGGATAGTCCAAAAGTCTTTCCGCCCTTTCCATTGGAAGAGATCGTTGTAAAATCGGAAGGCTTTGAAGGATTCACGATCGAGTAAATACTATTATCAACCAGAGAATTGCTGCTTACGAAGAGATTACTGTCTGGCAAGACTCTTGCATCAGTAACTGTTCCGTCGTTTATTATAGCGGTTGGAAGTTCAGTTGCATAGTGGGGTGAAGATGGAAGCTTAAAGAGCTTTCCACGTCCGTTCTCTTCAGCCGTCACATACAGCTCTGTGCCATCTTTGCTCCAAATAATTGATTCTGGTCTTAAGTCCCATTTGCCTTCGCCATCATTTGTCTCGTAGAATTCTTGAACGTTCGAGAGATCAGTGATATCTGGTAAGAGGAGAAGCCTAGGCTTATCACTCTCGTATTGATCACTTCTCATCCTCGCGAAAGCAACTGAACTACCATCAGGTGAGAACACGGGTGAGCTGCTGTAGCCTTTCAAAGCCCCGGTTTTGACGATCATTGGTAATGGTGCCTGTGGCTCTGTGAATGTTCTCAGGGGAATATAGTAGAGATCTGTTTTGGTGTGATTCGCCGGGTCAAGCCTGGGATCTTTAGCAACAAAGACGATGCCATTCTTGCTAATATCAAAGTCACCAGAGCCTCCAAACGGTGGCACTGGAGATTCAAGAGATACTTTATGACCTCCCAAAGCATTCTTTAATGGAGCTACTGTTATAGATGATACTCCTGGGGATTTCGTCAAAGTGGTGTACCATATAGAGCTCCTATTCTCTGTCACGTAAGCGTCCCATTGTCTAACAAATAATTTCGAGTACACCCGCCCTGTAGACCTAGGTTTCTCTGCTGTTTCAGAGTTGTATAAAAGCCCTGATGGTGTAGCAAGACCTGTAAGAGCAAGAGCTATGTTGTCCGTATTAATTCGTGTAACTTTTAGGTTGGAGACCGATCCATTGAAGGTTTGTACTGTTTCTGGTCTGTAGAAATTAATAAAATATCAAAAAATAAGACAGAATAGCCCACTTTTTATCTAGGTTCTCCGCATCTGCCAGAACAAGCTCAGTCGTACCCTTTTCTCCACTTTTCAACCACAGAACCAAGTTCTTCTCTCCAAGCCATGTTGGCTCACTGGCGCCTGGCTCACTGCATAAAAGCTGTGATTGTCCATTCTTGATATCGAGCAGGCGTATTTCGCTAGTCTTTGAATGCGATTGGAAAGAGTATGTTGAGACGGTGTACAGTGCTAGTCTTCCGTCTCCGTTAGGAACTGCAGCAGAACGCCGCGGGGCAGAGAGGAGAACCTCAGGTGTAAATTGCTTTGCACGAATGGTCATACTGCCTCAAGTTGGAAGATAAATTTGAAGGTGGTGTTGAAAGAAAGAGCTCGAGATATTTATGGAAGGGAAAGGTCGTGTGGTGTTGACAATCGGCTGGGACCCCGCATACAAACGCAATTGGACCCCTGTAGGAGCTTCATCAATACTTCGTGTCTGACCAGGCGTCAGCATAGTCATTGACAGAGGAAAGCCATTCATAATAATTTATCTGTACATTAGAAATAATATTTGGGAATGACAATTGATTTAATGAAATAAAAGGCTTCAGAATGTAAACACTACAAAATAAATTGAAAATTGTATGCTGTGTAAAACGCCTCTTGACAGGGAAGCCAAGAACGTGGATCTGCAGCAGAGGCACAGCCGCAAGTAAGAGTGGCTCGTGAAGCTAAATATAATCCGAGATACCACAAAACAATCAATCAATCAACAAACAGTTACCGAAGCCATTCATTCGCATCTTGTACATTTCCAGCTGCCAAACCTATCATATTATCTGTATCGTTATCCAAACCTCGAATCGACATCCGCCATTGCAAAAGCGCACTCTTGCGCATCCTTCGGAGCTCTCAATCAAAGACACGTCTCCAAAACAGTCGCAACGATGGCACAGTACTTCCTCGACCTAGTGTACACTCTCACGAATTGTATGAGTTGTTTCCCTGGATCTCCTCAGCTAAAGATCAACAATCGAAGTTTCAAGATTCTACGATTGCTTGGAGAAGTGAGTCGAAGCTAGATCCTGGGATACTTGGTAGATTGCTGACACCGACATTATAGGGTGGCTTTTCCTATGTGTATTTGGTACAGGATACTAGCAATGAAGCTCTTTACGCGCTCAAGAAGATCCGATGTCCGTTCGGTCAGGAATCTGTTGCGCTGGCGATGAAAGAAGTCGAAGCATACGCATTGTTTTCACCCCATCCAAATATCATACATAGTGTCGATTACTGTGTATCGGCCGATCGATCAGATCCTGGAGCAAAAACGGTGTATATTCTATTACCGTATTACCGAAGAGGGAATTTGCAGGATATCATAAATGCGAATTTGGTAAATCATACGAGGTTCCCGGAGAGGAGGTTAATGGTTTTATTCCTCGGCGTGTGTAAAGCACTGAAAGCTATGCATAACTACAACATCGGAGGTCCAGGTGGCGTCAGTAGCCAGAAGAAAGCGAAGAGAATAAGAGGAGAAGCGGCAATGGCAGACCATGAGGCTGAAGAGGAGGTAGAACAACAACGCGGCCGGCAAAAGGGCAGAGAAATAGACCCTGATAGTGAACAACAAGAGCCGCTGATGGAGGGGGAAGTCTCCATGGCACAAGAGGGGGCCGCTCCAGGCGATATAAAGGCGTATGCGCACAGAGATATAAAGCCAGGTGAGTGTACCAGGCTCGGAATGTAATTCCTCAAAACTTACGAGGCTAGGAAACATTATGATCGATGATGACGGCGAACAACCAATTCTCATGGACCTGGGCTCTCTAGCTCCGTCACCAACACCAATCACATCTAGATCCTTGGCTCTTGCTGTACAAGATCAAGCTGCTGAGCACTCAACAATGCCATATCGTGCACCCGAGCTTTTTGATGTGAAGACCGGGAGCGTGATAGATACAAAGGTTGATATTTGGTCATTAGGCTGTACACTTTATGCCTGTCTGGTCGGTAAATCGCCCTTCGAGATGCGAAGCGATGAAACCGGAGGAAGTCTTAGTCTTTGCGTCCTTGGAGGAGATTGGAGATTTCCTGATGAAGGAGCTGGAGGCAAGAAAAAAGCCACGAATCAGACTGGCCAAAGCGAAGATAGCGAGATCACAGAAAGCATTCGAGAAGTTGTACGAAAATGCTTGAAGGTTGAGCCAGCAGAGCGACCCGACGTAGACGAACTGATTGATATAGTGGAAGCTGTCATTGCAGAGTTACCTGAAGATGAGTCTTCATAAACTAATTGCTCTTGTCTGTACATTATACCATCCGGCGTTTGGACCTACTGTTTAACAGCGATCAATCCTTATTATTAAATTGGACAGAAGAGGTTGAAGGATTTGAACAGGCACCCAAGTTATTTTTGATTAACCTTATATTTCAGATGAAGGCTTTGACCCTTTAGCAAGCAACCTGGGGCTTTGGAGATTAGATGTTACACCATGGAGGTAGGCTGAGAAGAGAACCTCAATAGGGGTTTTGTTGCCGTTTGCGATCCTACCAATCGCAGTTATGCCTTATATTACATAAGCGAGTACCAACAATCAACGTCTCCTCACCTAATTGCCAAGTGAGGCTCAGCCTTACTACCATGGTACAGAGCCCCATGAAGATCCGCGCAATCTTCTGGATTATCTTGTTTTCTCTGTGTCGGGGGGAATTGTTTGTCAATCCTCTTGAGCGCCCGATTTGTTCTTTCGTCGGCAGGGGTCGTTCCCCAGAATATGGCTTATTATATTACGTGGGTTTTCATCTCTACTAGCACATTGTCGAGGCTGAAGTCGAACCCAAAATACCATTCACGAAAGAGATGAGGTTGGTGCTTTTCATACATAAGATGCCAATAATCTAGTTATTTTCATTCCATCCTCTTGCTCTCTCATCTCCTTGCATGCTTTGTTGATTCTTTCCTTTCTAATTTATAAGGCACCAAATCAAGATGTTTTTTAAGACATCTACCGTGGCTCTCTCTTTAGGAGCTTTATTCCCTACTGTAATCCAAGCTCGACCCAATTGTCCACTACTCGGCCCCGACTTCCCAGCAGCCAAGAACCTCTCATCATCACTATCAATAAAAAATGCCATCACAAATCTCACCCAAACCTTAGACCAAACTATCAAGTCTGGCAACTCTAGGTACGGTCCGTTTGAGACTCTAAACACATCCTTCGCCCTCGAAATATTCTCCACATCTGAATCCCAACCGCTCTTCACAAAATACTACACCGCACCCAGTGTAGCATCCCACAAAGCCGGTACGAAAGGCGTCGACACAAACACCATCTTCCGAATCGGCAGCCTCACAAAACTCCTAACTGCCTATACCTGGCTCATTCATGACACAGATATAAAGTTCACTTCTCCCATCACCAAATTTCTCCCTGAGCTCGCAGCAGCTGCTGAGAAATACAATGCCACCGAGCATCCAATTGACTATGTCTCCTGGGAAGATATCACAATTGGAGAGCTTTTTTCCCATACCGCAGGACTTGGAAGGGACTACGAGGGTGTCGGCGCAATCGGCAGTCCATTTTTCAGCCGACCAAATGCAAATACAGCAGGCCTTCCTCCACTTGACGCAAATCAGACAGGCACATGCATAGGTGCCACCTTCTGCACACGCGCCTTATTTTTTCAGGGATTTACAAAACGTCATCCTGTGTATGCCCCTGGTCAAGCAGCAATCTACTCCAATGTCGCCTACCTAATCCTCGCCTACGCACTCGAAGACATCACCGGCAAGCCATTCACAGAGCTCGTCCAAACAGGCCTCTACACACCCCTTGGCTTGAAGAGTTCCTCGTGGAGACAACCCCCAGGAGTCTCAAATACCACGGGTATTATTCCAGATCCCATGTATTTCTCTATTGACGCTGGGGACGAAACTGCAGCTGGAGGATCTTGGTCTTCGCCAAAAGATATCACAACAATAGGGCGCTCCATATTAACTTCTTCGCTCCTGCGTCCTTCTCTCACTCGCCGCTGGATGAAACCTATGTCTCTCGTCTCCGATCCCTCAACCGCCGTAGGCGCCCCGTGGGAAATCAAACGAATTACTCTCCCCAAAACCGGACGAATCGTAGACCTCTATGCTAAAACTGGGGATTTTGCAGGATTCTCCTCGATCCTCATTCTTGTCCCTGATTGGAATATAGGAATTACCTTGGTCGCAGCAGGAACGAAAACAACCTTCAACCTCGCTGTACTTGGAAGCATGGTCTCAGACCTTTTCTTACCAGCTGTCGAAGATGCCGCAAGGGAAGAGGCAAATGAGAACTTGACAGGAACATTCTCCAGCACAAGTAAAAACTTAAACAGCACTCTAACCCTAACAACCAGTCCTACTCTTCCCGGCCTCATCCTAACCACCTACATCTCTAATAGCACCAACTTCCTTGTCTCCCCTACCTCCGCTACATCCATCATCTCTTCACCCTCTATGCGCTTATACCCCACCGGTCTCAAACAAATAAAAGCAGACGGCTGCACAGTACTGGGTTTCCGAGTTGTAGATGAGGATTTAGAGGCTCCAACAGTAACGGGGGCGTTTGGAGTAGAGTGCAGTGCCTGGATGATGGTTGATGGGCTTTATTGGGGGACAGTGGGGACGGATGAATTTTTGGTTACGGTGGATAAGGAGGGGAGGACTGTTAGCGTTGAACCGAGGGCCTTAAGAGTTGTGTTGGAGAGAGTATAGGAACTGTTCAATAGAAGATGGGGCGACTAGAGTAATGATAATGATAAGGTATAGGAGTGTTGGAGCATGATTTATATTCTAGAGTAGTTATTGGGGTAATGAAACATATGTGATGACGAGACGATGTATATTTTATCTTATACTTTTAAAATGGTAGTTGAAAACAATTAGTTAGGCTGCGCTATGGCGGTTTTTTGGGAGCAATTTGGTAGGAAGGTGACCCTCCTCTTATTGGAGATTGGGAACCGTAAGGCGAATCGATTAGACAAAGTAGCGAATCGAAGTACTCTTTGCAAGTGAGAAATAGATGTGCCTGATAAATTTGCAGCAAATACATGAAATATCATCTGATCCTCTCAAGCCAATGCGGCTTGGTAGCTCTTGGTAGACCTGTCCCCACCTTTCCACCCAACCTGGTGTCCAGCAAATAGTCGTAGCATCGTGACAAGACTTTTAATTGTAAATAAACTGATGCCGGTTATATATAATCAATAAGTAGAGTGTCCCCGAAACACTCCATATAGCGAAAAGTATATTTCTTTGTTACTAAAGACGTTGGGCTGCACTTTGAGCCATCTTGGGCAAGAGACCGCTTCTCCTCAACGGCTCAGCAATATCCTTCCACTCACACAAAGCATATATCGTGCCATCTACCTTTCTAGCAGTCCGGTGCGTCTGCATGAGCGCACGAAGGAATTTGGTTTTGTTCTCGTCGTTGTAGAATCCCTGAACAAATTTATCAACAAAGGCATGCTCGAACGCAGTGTCAGTATTTTGAAATTGCGCATGTGCCTTGTCCACTAGCTCATAGTACTTTTTCATACCCCTATGTTGCTGTCGGAACGTAGGCATGGTAGGTGTTGCATTGTTTTGGGAAACGCTAGGAATAGACACCGCCTGTGGCGGTACTCTTGACGTATGGGGGCTGCGTCTCGCTGGTAGGGAGGAATTTGAAGTAGTATTACTTGAGCTCCCGCTCTTGGTAAGAGGGGCTACCTGATCTCTGGAAGCGGCAGCGTGGCGATCTACTAGGTGACGTGCTACTATAGATTGTTGGAGGGCTGCTGGTTGCTTTGGTGACTGATGCACGGGGGTCTCGAGGGTGTTTGTGGGTATTGGCTTGGGGATAGGATGTGTTTGACTTATAGGAGAATTGTCTCGTAAAGGTGTAGATTGTGGCACCATCGTAGATTCAAGAGAAACTTTTACCGGCGGAGTATGTCGGTTTTCTCGATCATTAGTATCAGAGGGAGCCTCTGTTGGAGTCTTCCGATACCTGCTATCACTCTGCTCTGCTTCCTGTCGCTCTCGATGTTGGGCCTTTTCATGCTCGAGCATCTCTCTGTATGTAGAGATCTCCCCTGCTCTTAATTAGCAACACTTATCAAGCGTCCCTAGAACACCTAGACAATAGTCTTACCGGGAGGTATGAAGTTTTGCTTCAGACCCTTCAACTGCTGCTTCAAGGACTCAATATCCTTGCACCTGGTATCTTCTTTTTTCTCCAGTTCTCTCAATGCTTCCTCGATCTCCAATATCTTAACGGTCGCATTTGATATTTTCGTAGCGAAGCCGACCTCCATGCTTAAGACGCTTTCCTGTAACTTGTTGTACCTTTCTGTAATCAAGGGCAATGCAGCTATTTTCTCAAGGAGAGCGGCGTGTTCTTTTCGAAGCTGGATCATCCATAGTTTGTTTTCAGCGTCGACTCGTGATGCATGTTCTATGGGCTGATGCATGTGCGCCATCATGTGTAGTCTATGTAAAGAAATGCCACTGCTGACAAAGAAAAATGAGTGTGATGGCTTACAGTTGAGTATTGTTGTAGCAAGTTGTAGAAGAAAGTCTCAGGATGGTAGACAGAGAAAGAGCTCTCGCTTACGAATTTTGCAGCTGCGATTTGCACGTCACCAAGGGAAGGAGCGACTATTTTTGAAATTTTGATTTCTGCCTTGATCTATGATAAAATTGGCAACGCCGGTTACCGATTTCGTCTTCGTTCATACAGATTCGACGCAACGTCAGGAAGCCCAGAGAACGAGATCTCAAGGACAGAATCTTGCTCAATGCCCAATAAGCAGTCCCTAAATACAGACAGAGAGATGGAAAAGCGAGAAGCATCAACCAACCCTCTAGTGTTGGCAATGCCATGTTTACGCAAGAAAACCACGAGCTACACGCCCAGGTGCAGCAACTTTTTGCCACCAGATTAACCCTTATCCTCACGCACCGGTCGAACCAGCAACGCTCACTATCACTTCCCTTATAAGGGGTCCCGACACAGATGTCCCTTTAATAAACACCAGAAATGCCGAGACTGCGATATACCAAATTTTTAAATGAAATGTAAACGCTTAAATGAGGTCGGCAACATTCATTGGCATCTCCTCGATTTGAGTGCTGTAGAACTGTTCGATTTCTCTCATCATGCGTACATCTTCGGCAGTCACGAAGTTAATCGCAACACCCTTTCGTCCAAAACGACCACCACGACCGATTCTGTGGATGTAGTTCTCGCGGTTGGCGGGAAGATCGTAATTGATGACCAAAGAGACTTGTTGGACATCAATACCACGGGCCAAAAGATCGGTAGCAATCAGGACACGGGAAGAACCTGATCGGAACTCCTTCATAATGAGATCACGCTGGCCTTGGTCCATGTCACCGTGCATAGCGGAGACAGTGAAGTCACGGGCAGTGAGCTTATCAGTGAGCCAGTCGACCTTTCTTCGGGTGTTGCAAAAGATGACGGCCTGGGTAATAGTGACGGTTTCGTAGAGATCGGAGAGAGTGTCCAATTTCCAATCCTCTTTCTCGACAGCGATGTAAAATTGCTTGATACCTTCAAGGGTAAGCTCGGCCTTCTTGACCAAAATACGAACGGGATCACGCATGAATTTGGTGGTAACCTCGAGGACATCTTGTGGCATGGTGGCGGAGAGGAGGACGACCTGAGTGGATTGAGGGAGAAGTTGGAAAATATCGTAGATTTGCTCAGTGAAACCACGCTGTCAAAATGTTAGTAAATTCTGTATAGTTTCTGCTTAGGCTCAGGGCATCATACAGAAAGCATCTCATCGGCCTCATCAAGAACGAACATCTTCATGGAGTCGGTCTTCAAGAATCGACGCTGGATCATATCTTGAACACGACCCGGGGTGCCAACAACGATGTGTGGTCCCTCTTGGAGGGCCTTCATGTCATCACGAACGCTTGTACCACCAATGCAGGCGTGGCACTCGACGTTCATGAAATCTCCGATGGCAACGACTACCTTTTGAATCTGCTGGGCCAATTCACGAGTTGGGGCGAGGATTAAGGCCT
Organism: Tricladium varicosporioides; assembly: GCA_021365295.1. NCBI lineage: Eukaryota > Fungi > Ascomycota > Leotiomycetes > Helotiales > Tricladiaceae > Tricladium > Tricladium varicosporioides. The sequence goes on from JAJTIW010000023.1 coordinate 754,244, forward strand.
GGCATTGCTTGATGTTGGGGTCAAGCTTTTGGAGGACGGAAATCGAGAAAGTAGCAGTCTTTCCGGTACCAGACTGGGCTTGCGCAATGACATCGTGGCCTGCGAAAAATTGTTAAATACGATTTATTTTCAACTGTAGAAAGTGCTGCTTACCCTTGATGACTGGCATGATGGCACGAGCCTGGATAGCGGAAGGGCGTTCGAAGCCATAGGCGTAGACACCTGCATATCATGTTAATCCTAGCGCTGCGCAAAACCACATATTGAGCCTACCTCGAAGGAGCTCGGCCTTCAGATTCATGGTATCGAAAGAGTCAACTGTTTCATCGTAGTTGGACTCGATTTGGCCTGCGCAGCAATATTAGGTTAGCCACAACTCATCAAATCCGACGCATCGCGATGGGGCGGTGTGGTCCTTTGAGGGTTTGCGGATTCTCACCTTCTGGGATCTCCTCGAGACCCTTATCTGCGGAAGCCATGATTGCGGTTTCGGTTCGGATGAGTATCTAGATCCAAGCTTTGCTTGAGATCTAGAAATCGCAACTTTTGAGGGGGGAGGTGGGGTGGTGAAGATGCGCAAAGATCTTGTGGAGACCTGCGACGTCGAGAAACTGGGTTTGCTGTAAAAAGTAGATACTCAACCCTCAATATTCGAGAGTTATGGAGAATCTACTGTTGTGGTGATGCGCTTTGTGTTGTGTGTTTGGGTATGTTTGATGGCAAGAAAAAGTTATCTTGGAAGATTTTTTGAGGTCGATGAAGTAGCCCGCGGACCGCTTCGCTTAACCTTGCTAGCGTATCTACAGAGTCTAACAAATGTCCGCCCTCACTGGAGAACCTAAATTTTTGTCCAAAGTCATGCTCGAGTTTTCACTTTCCCTTATTTTGATGCTGACGTGTGTATTAGACCAGTAAAAATCTACTCTCTCTTGAGAATAGTGGTTTTTTTGTCCTAGTTTCTCACCATCAGAACCATCTAGCACCACCTCGTTCTCACCCCTCCATTAAAGTGGCGTTATTCTTTGCTCAGCACTTCCCAAGACTCACCCTATCAGCGCCAAAGGCAAAGTTTGTCTTGATAATTTCAGTATTACTGTATTTATGACGAACCCTCGAGTCACAGTTGTATACTACCTTGGTTTAACATGGAATCCTCGATTATTCCAACAACGCCCCGAGATCCTTCAGTTTACGTTCAGCCTAGCGCCTGTAGCTTTGACTCACTGGAAGGGTCTCTAGAGTCACAAGAGTCATGCTTGTCTATACCGCATCATCCTTTGGGCATCAAACCCTCTGGTAACAAATATACAGCTGCTAGTAATGCTAAGGATGTAAGCGGACTTTTTCAGGTGTTTCCTGATGAAATCATAGCAATCTTGCTGGAATACCTTGATGTGGCACAGTTGTGTACCCTAGGTTCTACTTGTCGTTTCTTGTACGCTTTTTGTAGGTTGGATGATCTTTGGAAGGCATTGTTCATTGAGTGAGTGGCATTTCTTTGTGAACATTCTTTTAGGGGGCAACAATGTCTAGCTTTGGCCTTCGACTTTCTTTCAGCCACCACATGCATCATGCTTCTCCGAACTAATGCCTAGTAGAAATAGGCAAATTTTAATCGTAAGATTAATGCTAATCTTTCCTACTTCCCTAGATCAAAACTGTCCCAGTCTGGTTCATTTATTTGGAGAGGAACTTGGCGGTGTACTTTGTTGAGTTTCACAGAAGGTCTCTCGCAGATATCCTGTGATAATGTTTTCTCGGATGTGCTTTACAGACCATTTCTCTGTACTTACACACCCTTGATCCCATATACGTCTAACATTCCGCCAAAAAATGCAATCCCTCGGCTTGAGAACCTGTCACATGAACAGTTCTCACAAGATTGGAGTGATAAGCCCTTTATTCTGACTAGTCCAGTACGAGAGTGGCCAGTCTTCCAATCCTGGAATACGGACTCTCTGTTGCTCCAATATTCAAGCGTCAAATTTCGAGCGGAAGCCGTGGATTGGACATTAAAGACATACGCAGACTACATGCAAAACAACAAGGATGAAAGTCCCCTCTACCTATTTGATCGGAGTTTCGTGGAGAAGATGAATCTTCAGGTTGGCAAACGCCAAGAATCACAGTCTTACTGGATCCCAGAATGCTTCGGAGAAGATCTCTTTGAAGTCCTCGGAGAAAATCGACCAGATAACAAGTGGCTCATCATAGGACCGGCTCGAAGTGGCTCGACATACCACAAAGATCCGAATGCTACCAGTGCCTGGAATGCCGTTCTGCGGGGCTCTAAGTACTGGATCATGTTTCCCTCCAACGCTTCAGCCCCTCTGCCACCTGGTGTATATGTCTCTGAAGATCAGAGTGAAGTTACAAGCCCACTTAGCATTGCGGAGTGGCTTCTCGGTTTCCATGCAGAGGCTAGGAAAACACCTGGATGTATTGAAGGAGTGTGCAACGAAGGAGAGGTTCTCCATGTGCCGAGTGGGTGGTGGCATCTAGTTGTCAATCTTGAAGCCAGTATTGCTATCACTCAGAATTTCGTTCCAAGGAGCCACTTGGCGAACGTACTGTTGTTTTTGAAGGAGGACATAGCTGACCAGGTATCGGGATTCAAGAAGGATGTGACAGACCCCTACGGCCTATTTGTTGAGGGTATACAAAAGCAGCATCCTGGCTTACTGGAAGAGGCTTTGAAAGAATTGAAGAAGAAAGGAGAGGGGAAGAAACGGAAATGGGATGAGGCAGTAGGATATGGCGATGATGAAACTAGTAGTGGGGGGTTCCGCCTCGGATTTGGTGATGATAGTGACGAAGATGTCCCATGATTGTTAAAATTTTTGGCTGTCAAATTTCAGTGGATCATGGTACACTTGAGCACCTTAATGTACTGGAAATCTTTCTTCTTGGCGTGAAGAAACCTGGAGATACAGGAAGGGGCCATGTGCCTTGTACTCCGGAACACCAATGACTAGTTTTCTTGCCCCAACGCCATGCATTGAGCCAGCCCAAACGCCCAATTCCAATTGACCATATCCTGCTCCATGCATCACACAATACTTCGCGCTCTCCCACCTCACCACCTCATTTCCTCACTGCCCCGAAATTCGTCCTAATCTTCTTCGACTCCCTCCCCTCCCCATCACTATCCTCCCCATTCTTCTTATTCTTCTTTCCCGCCCCCGCCGCATTTCCCATCTTACTCGCCGAGCTCGCACTCGTGGGCGTAGGATGATTCGAGCTCCCATCACCTTTCACAAAGCTCGTACTCAGTGGTGTTGGGGCCATAGCTGCCATGGGGGTCGATTGCGCTGTCGGAATGGGAGAATCCTATTTCCAAACTTAATATCAGCTTCTTCCCTTCTTTTAAAAAAAGTAAACAAAATGGAATAGCAATATTGGAACAACATACTGCACCCGGTCCAAAACTAATTGAGCTCCTACTAAATACCCTATTCCCCTCTACAACCTGCGCTCTCCTCCTCGCGCCCCCCGCAATCGTCCCCGCATTCCCTTTCGTATATTGCTCAAAGCCCGTAATGATATTCCCCGCCGGTGTCTCCTCTAAATACTCTGTTTCCTTCTTATAGATTGTTTCTTCGGTGAGTTGGAGGTTGCGCTCAAGGATTCGTTTGCGCCCAAGAAGGTCTTTAAGGTGGGAGCGAGTACGTTCATAAAAAGGTTGCCCAGGGACATCACCGTTGGGAGTAGCGCCAGGGGCGGAGGGGGGAGGTTGGTTTTCTGCCATTATGGGTGAGGGTCTGTGTTTTGAGTGGTGAGTTGAAGTTGTGGGAGCGGATAACGGGAGGAGGAATGCAGAGGATTGTAAACTTTGGGAGACGCGACGGCTGGCCCAAGCGTTCTGGAGCTCTTATCGTAGGCGATAACGAGAGAACCTTTTTTGAAAGATGATTTTGAGAATTGATTATTTAGCTAATGCGAGAGTCTTGCCTCTTACCTCTTGCATCCCACGATTTTTTTTTCGAGGAAATAAATTTTGATATAGTTTCACGTCGGGGTATTACTCTCGGAAGAAAAGTTATACAAGTGAAGCGAGTAATGTCTTACTCTGACTTTGGAACTGAAGCTTACACTTGGGATGTGGTTCTACAGGTCATGAAACTATGAGAATCAGTCTAAGTCTTGCGAAGGCTAACCTATCAAGGCTCTAGGATATCTAATTAATTCTATTCTATGTTAAGACTTTATGACCAGCCATCAGACCCAGTTTCCAAACTCAAGTAGAAGTAGATTGGGGAGGTCCTCAATTCGCGTTAGCTTGAGCTTTAAAAGAATCAATACTCGAGGTTCTCATCTTCTTTATCTTCTCCCTCAGCAATTTCTCCCGTAGTTGGCTTGCTTGCTTTTGCGGATCCTTCTGAACATGAGATAGTCAGCATCTTTCAGGTATGCCTATTGAAGAACTCATGCCACCTCGAAAGAAAGTATAAGCCTTAGTATTACGAAGCGCTACCAACCTCTTCCGGCGCAGCTGGAGTGCTTCCTGACACTTCTGGTGGTGGAGAACCCCTATCGCTTGCATCTTCAGTATCAGCTCTCTTGTTTCTTGTTTCGACTGGTGACGAGATGGAGGAGGTGTTTCGTCTTTTCTTGCTGGCTGGCTCATATCGTTGTAAAGATTGACGACGCTTTCTGTCTCTTCCATCACGGCTTACGCTCCTGGATGGGCTACGGCGGCGACGCCTAGGAGGGGTGATGCTGCGGCTATAGCTTCGGGTTAGCCGGCGTTCATCACGGTTACGAAGACGATCTCGTGTCTCAACAACATCATCCGGGGTTGGCGAAATCACTGATGCTTCTCTACTGCGGGAAGCAGTTTGAGAAGGGGTGCGGGCTCTCTTGCGGGCGGGGACAGGGCTGCGTGACCTTGAAACAGACGCAGACCTAGATCTCGAACGGGATCTTGATAAGGATCTTCGACGAAAACGTGATCTTCTAGGAGAGGGTGAGGGGCTTATGGACTCGGATGTTGGCCGTCTTCTCTTACGAGGCCTGGGAGAAGGCGATCGAGAAATATCGCTTGGAGTGGTTGATCTTCGGCGACGAGTACCACGATCAGGACTTCGTCCTCTACCTCTTCCACCTCGACCCCTGTATGAATCTCGCCTCTCTGGGGTTCTTGATCTGGACCTCCGTCTGCGAGGACTTGGGGACCGTGACCTTGAGGAGGATCGGTATCGACGTCGAGGAGGCGAGCGCGAGCGGCTTGGTGATCTAGCAGGTGATGCAGAGCTTACTGAGGAGCGTCGCCTCCTTTCATCTCTCCCGCCATCCCTTCTAGGTCCACCTCGTCCACGAGGAACGTATGTATCAGCTTCTCGCAAAGGCCGAAATGAGCGGTCCCTGGAGTCACGCCTCCTTCTTGGTGGTGATCTCGAGAAACGCTGTCCCCGACGGTCGAAATCTCTGGGTGGCCCTCGATCAAAGTCTCTGTTTCGATCATCGCCACGTCCTCGTGCGCCACGCCAACTGTCCCCTCGCCCACCCATCCCTCCTCCGCCACGACCCCGTTCACCCCTTTCTCGGTTTCTAATATTATTTACTTCCCGCTCTCGTCGTTGCTCGTCTTCGCGTCGTTGACGTGCGACCTCTGCAGACTTTTCTGCCTCAATCTATACTACAATTAGCCATCTTAGCTATTTTTGGTGTTTCCAAGCATTACCTTTTCCTGGATAAGCTCCAACTTTTTGGCTTCAAGCAATTCCTTGGGAACACCTTGAGGATTACTTTGCGCGCTCAGGCATAACTTCCAAAGTTCTTTGCAGAAGACTGGGGTATCTTTGTCAAGGAATCCAGTCAATTGTATTTGCATCTTCTTGATATCTGGCTGTAATATCTGTTAGCCTTGTAGGATCTCTTTGGCGTTGAGTGAGCGACGTACGTAGCGAGTGCCCTCGATGAGGTTGAAGCACAATTCGATGACAACATCGTCTTCATTCCCAAGAATCTCTGATATTTTACCAGCAATCCATCTGTGAAGAAATGAAGGTCAGATCAAGAACGAAGCCAAGATTCGGACGTTTTAACCTACTTCTTCATAACCTCTGCGTTCACCTTTTGCATATCCACCTTCTGGTTAAATTCAGGTGGAAACTTCGTGGCTTTTAAAAGTTTTGCATCGACAGAGCTCGCCATAGCTGATACTCGTTCGCACCGAGGTGCGGTTGAAAGTTATACTGAGAGGGTATTTGTGAAGCTGTCCAAGCTAAATTCATGTAACCAAAACATTTCGTCACGAGGCTGAATCAGCAAGTGGGTTCATAGCGCGAACCCCTGTCTCCACATGCCCGAACCGCTTTCTCCTTTTCATCCGTGTACATTTCAATCTTTTTTTGGCAAAATCAAATCAGGTTTCTAACTACAGAATATAAATGAAAGAATTTCATTAATACTAGTGATGCTCAATTGTAGAACAATAACTGAACAGCATAACTCTGAGTTGTCATTCCCCAAATTCAAATCTGTGACAAGTGTTCAATGGATACTCGCAGGAGAGACTTACATGGGAAGAGTTCTCCTCTATCATCATACACGGGGCCAGGAATCTATTAATTTAAAACAAATGATTTTTATATCAAAGTGATGGGGGCCACTCAGTTATTCAGACTCGAGGAGGTACTCATAAGAGAAGGGTGCTCATGAAAGTAATCTCATATTCAATTCAGTAACGGTTCAATTTAGTCTACGGTAGCTCAGTAGGTGGTGCCCTTTGTTGTGATAAGTGCAATGGGTACTCTTGTCTGTCTCAATCGACCACAAGTAGAAAGGAAGGAGCAACGCAGAAGGAAATGCTCCTACCTTCAGAGTCGACCCAAGTAAATACACAACTTGAAGTGCGAGCTAGCTGTTCTTCCTATTTCTTACTTCGCCGTCTACTTATTTCTCCGTGTTCGTGACATCTTTGTCCGTATCTTATATTCTTTAATAACCTTTTTTTTGCTTCATGCATCCTTAACAATGGTTGTTTTAGGAGGTATCACCTGGCCTCGTCTAGTCCCAGCCAGTCGTCCAGTCGTTCCAGAGGATACTTCAGGTACTGTCACCAGATCCGATTCCGTTGAAGCCCTTATGGCATTAGTTGAACGGGAAAAAGAGGTCCATGAGCCTCGAAGATCCTCTGAAGGCGACCTCCTGGCATACCCATTTCCTCGTCTATCTCCCTTTCCTCTGGACCATCAAGAGTCTTGGAACAACGTTCTAGTTACAACAAAGGTCACGATATCCTCACAGTCTGTTGAAGATAGCTCCAGGGCACCCACAAGATCGACTCCATTACTACTTAGAAGAGCTTCGCCTCCAGCAGATTTTTCTGCTGAACAGCAGGCAGCTATTCTCGCATCCTTTGCAACTCTTCCAACTCCACCTCAGACGGACGATGAGGAGGGTAGCCTCCTTCTTAATCCTCAGTCACCAATCTTCAAGGCTGTCGGTGATGCAGTGGACGATCTAGGAATCCTTCCACCTCCTCCAGATACTGAAGTCGAGCTTACCCAACACAATATTGGTAGTGTCGCCTCCTTCAACACAGTCATGCGCCCACTTGTTCAGTCGAGACCGGACTCGCCAATTGGTGGCATAGAAGCGGTTCCAATGAAACAACCAGCTTTTGCTAGTGTTGGTACACGAGCAGTTCGTGGTAGCGATCAATCTTCCAATGGTCCACCACGAATCGAGATAACTTCGCCGACGGACCACTCAAGAGGATGTAGTGCTGCGATAAACACCAGAGCTCTGCGGTCCTGTTCCAATTTCTCAGAGCCTTGCTATGAGACACCAAATTCGAGATACATACCTTACCCCCCATCACCTAAGAGCGAGGACTCTCCCACTCCAGTTATGGTGACCGCTCCAGGAACTCCTAGCAGAAGGGTCGATAATACGAGAAGTGACTTTTCTCTTGACGGTCCAAGTCAAACTGACACAACGAAAGAAATTCCCGAGTGCCAGGAGGCTTGCTTTGCTGCTGAATGTGTCCCAAACGAAATGGCTAGTAATTTGGCAGTAAGATCAGAATGCGATCCTGGTAAACCGAAAGGTCCCAGCACTAATCCTCTGTCGACACGCCCTAATGGCTTAGATGCTATGACTCCTCAGTTTAATGGCAATATTGTTCAGCCCTCGGGGTTTCCAGTTGTGATACCGCCCGTGAGTAGATCTACCAACCCGTACATCACAAATATGATCCTAAAAAGTTTGAACACTGCTAATAGCGTATAGCTTATGGGGGGCTCTGACGCCTTATCGCCTTTAAATCTCGAATCGCTTAGAGATGGGGTAAAGCTACCGCCACGAGTAGCTGACATTCCTGCACTGGATACTTTAGTCAATGCCCCTAGTGTGATTGACGGTCTCGGTGTCCCTTTAGATGTTTCTGGGCAGCTACCCGTCCCACCTGATGCCAAACTGAAATCGAAAAAACACCGTAGGCGGGATAATATCAGGGGCGCGACTCAGAAGAATATTCGTAAAGCTCGCAGAGTCATCTTTAAAAAGCCTGTGTTGAACCTCATTATTGGGAGGAAGCTTTCTGGCCCAACCTCTTCGGCACTCAATCTTATTGCCATGGGTATAGATATTGAGCCGCCCGAGATCAGGAGAAGTGTTGTACCAGTGGCAGCTCCTGCTCCAATCTGACAACGAAAGTTTAGCCACCGCTTGAGCCGGAGACTTGAAGAGATAGAATGGTCCCTCGCAGTGGAAAGAGAGCTGGATTCAGTGAGATGGGATAGAGAATGAAATCTGCCATGACCGCGTATACCTAAGAAACCTCATTATCAATATCAAGTATTACTCACAAAATCAATACGAATCAGAAATAAATAATACTCTGCGCGATTCCCATATGTACTATTGCGCAAAAGAAAAAGTTCAATGACGGGTATAATCTTTTGTGCGCCAGGCAATGCAGTGCTCTCCGTTCCCTTGACCAATCCCAAACTCCCAGCCACAACGCCCAGACATACCATTAGCATTAGCAATTACCGTGATCTTTTCAAAACTCATACCAACACTGATTCCCCAAATTCATAATCCCAAAGCAAACAATGGTCATCATCGCCATAGGCCTAGACACCCAAGTATCTTGACCGCGCAACCTTCTCGCGTTCCTCGAGCTCCTTTTTGTTGTATTTTTCAACTACTTTGTCCACTCTCTCCTTTGCACGAGCAAGACCGGTGTCACCCATTTCTCTAAACTTCCCTCGCATTTCGTACAATTCGAGGAGTTTCTTAGCCCGTGCCATATCAATGTCCTCCTGCTACCGTGTATGAGTTAGTCCTTGTCAAAATTTCTTTTCAAAAATAATGGAAAATATCAAAAGACTTGCCTCTTCAGCTGGAGTTTGAACATTGGGTGTAGCGACCCCAGAACTTGAACTCGAAATATTTGAGCCGATTCTGCCGAACATATCTGGTCGAGTGGGCGTCATGCTGCCATTGTAGCTTGAGGCACGAATTATTCTTCGACCCAGCTTGTCGAACTTAGGCGGCTCAGGTAGGAGGGAGGCTTTTGACTTCCGACGAAGAGTCTTCGGCGAGAGGTCTTTATTCGCATTTAGGAGGTTCTGAGCAGCGGCAGGTTCCTGATGAAGCGTGGAAGGGTGAGAAACGGCATTTGTGTTTGGAGGACAAGAACGCGAGGTCGGGGGAGGAGTAATGGAGACGGGGGTTGGAGTTGTGGAGATGGGGATGGAGGTGGGAGGGACGGAGACGGGAGGACGAACGACGTTTTGGAGGGTGGAGAGGTCAGCTATGATTTGGGCCATTTGGAGACCTTCCATCTTGCTGCTTGGTCTACGAGTTTCGCGACTCGGATACGGAGTGAAGATTTGTGCTGCGGGAAGGTGACGAAAATGCTGGTGGGGTTGTAGTTTTCCTCCGAAATGCGAGGATGGACGAATTTTATGTGGAGAATTCGATGGCGGATGTTTGTGAGACAGTGCGTGGGATGGTGGTTTGACGATGGGTTTGTGGGCGGTCGTGTGATGTTCTGAGATGGATCTTGGGGTCGACGCGCGGGGGCCTGGAACATATCAAAAGGCTGCCATCACATTGGCTCGAGATTGGTTGATGGCGATCATTTTTGCAGGGTCTTTGTTTCTTGGGACTTCATAAACTCTAAGGAGTAGCGGAGGGGCTTGGCAAGGTCTTCGGCCGGGATTTCATTTATCCCCGACACTCCACTTTTGTGTGACTGAAGTCCACCCCGATGAAAGCCGTTGTTGACTGCCTTTCCATCTTCGTTGCATTGCTGATCCGAGAAGCGGTTACATATACCGACTTAACCCCTCCTTTCTTTAAAGATGTCGCTCATATTCAGACGAGGAATTGCATCAATGGCTTCATACAAGAACGCTTCGAAAGTCGTCTGCATTGGCAGAAATTATGCGTAAGTCTTTATCACGAAACTCCTATACCGGATTTTAGGTTTTGGAATTATTTCACCAATTCTTGTTGTACAGCATGCTAACAGGGCCAATTGCAGAGACCATGTCAAGGAATTGAACAATCAGAGACCTAAGCAGCCATTCTTCTTCCTGAAGCCCACATCGTCAATTCTCCCCCCCGGCGCCGGACCAGTGATAAGACCAAAGGGTGTAGACTTGCACTATGAGATCGAATTGGCTCTGATTATGGGCAAGCAAGTGAAGGATTTGGAAGCTTCTGACGAAAAGGGTGCTTTAGATGCCATTGAGAGTTTGTTCCCCACTCTTGAAGCATAGTTACAGAATTGTACGCATAACTAACAATTTACCCAAGGCTACGCTTTGAGTATTGATATGACAGCACGAAATGCCCAAAATGAAGCTAAGAAGAAGGGACTTCCATGGGACATCTCCAAAGGCTTCGACACTTTCCTTCCTATGAGCGAGATAATTCCGAAATCGGCAATTCCAGACCCACACAACATCGAAATCTACCTTTCCGTTAACAACAAGATGCAACAAGAGGATAACACAAACCTCATGCTGTTCACAATCCCTAGAATCCTGAGCGACATATCGAAGGTTATGACCTTAGAGAAGGGAGATATAGTTATTACTGGCACACCCAAGGGTGTTGGTCCAGTTGTGCCAGGTGATATCATGAGGGCTGGCATTAGAGTCAATGGCAAGGAATTGCCCGAGTCCAGGATCGAGGTTGGGGTTGAGGAATCAACGAGCACATATGAATTTTCTGAGACATAGAAAAGGGTTTATAGAATTGTATATTTGAATATTCAACAATGAATGCTAACGCTTGGGGGATTTTTACACAAGTCAATATCCCCTCTCCTCCGTTTTCAAATTTCTTTATCCTCAGATATAACACTCTCAAATCAAATGTCCTATCTTTCTTTCTGGTTGATCATTCTATTCTATAATTTTATGTAGCCCCTTGCTGCCAAACCCTAGAGACCGATTAAAGGCGCAAATCTTGTAATACTCCATCAATCTCCTAGCGAAGTATGATATTCACAAGGGATGGATCTTCTGCAGTCAGATATAGGCGAAGGCCAGCCGATCCCGGTAGTTATCCTCTATCATCCCGTGGGGGCGGTTGGTCCGGCCACTTTTCATATCTGCAGTACTGGGAGAGTCAGAGGAAGGTTTAGCCTGTTTGCAAATCTTCGTGATCGAAAGGATTTCTTCTCAATACTTTCGTATAGGAGTTATTGGAGGAAGCAAATTATATGTTCTACAACATTTCCCAGCCTACATAGATGTTACCATAGAGAAATTTTGATGTCATGTCCAAGCCACCTTCATTTCGAGACTTCCGTCCCAAGATCAGTTCACTCTACAAGTCGTGGAACGAAGCATTGGGTCAGACCTATGAACCATCTTACCGCCGAAGCTTACTCAACCGCAGCATGTTGTGCACGAGGTAAGTAAGCCAACAAGGCTAAGATTCTTGCATGTAAGCTACAACAGCTACCATTGTAAATGCTGAAGAACAGGTGTATTAACATATCATCTTCACCGCATTTTCTGTTCGTGGCTCTGCTGAAAATTGCTCAGTGAAACAATTCAACCGAGGTCTACATATCTTGAAACTTTCAAGAAACCTCAGATACAGGGCAGGGTGTTTCTACCGGTGTCAACCAATCCTAGTCGAGGCTTAGGATCTGTGCTCGTATCGAATGCATCTCCGGGAGGATCTTGGGGGCGCTGTTCTGCATGGTGTATATTGAAGAGGCATCCAAGGCGTAATTGCTTCCGGAGAAATTGTGCTTGCTTTTCCTTCTTGTTGAGCTTTTGATATTGGAAATTTGAGGGCCTTTTTCTTTTTGAAAGATAATCATGCACGACCGATAGCCGGGCCGTTCTCGTACGTATGATCTGCATCTTAAAATAAACCCCGCCAGTGCACCACAAGTAACCTGTAAAGATAGACAAAAAACCCTCGTGTCTCCCGACTTGGTGTTCGCTGTGTTGCCGCCAACAGGCTTGAAGCAGATGATTCAAATCGTCCGATGCTATGACCTCTACAATTTTGTAGTACTCTGTAATTCCTGGTCTGTTCTTGAGCAGTTCGCACGAAACTGAGACATCTTGGCTTGAGATCTTTTCAAGGTTTGAACACCATATTGCCGACCCCAGTTGTAAGCTGAGCAAGGTTCTAGCGCGGCTTCGAGAAAGACGCGCATTTCGATACGAGTTTGAACTGAAGCGCCTGAAAGGGGAGGTCGTTGAACAATTCAACCACACCTCACTTTCGTCACGAACCTGGTGCAACGACTCTAAGCATCCGCAGTCACTAACATTCTTCTTCCCCTTTCCATCGCAAAATCGCAACACCACTACACGTTGCATTGGAGGGCGCTCCGCGAATATTTAAATCACGGCCTCAGCCGGATGTTGGGACGGGAAGTTTGAGGGAATTGGGCTACACCTACTAAAGCCATGACGGCTCTCGACGATACGAAGAAGACTCCCGTGAGCTCAATCGATAAGCACGCTTTTGATGAGCTTCCAGATGAAATTATAGAACAGTACGGTCCTATCCAAGTTCATTTTGTATTGCAGTCCAGCTAATGCTTAAATTTCCAGAATCCTACAGCTCACCAACCCGAACGGCTTCGCGTCCTTAATATTCTTGAATCGAAAATGGCGCACAGTATCGCAGCAAGCTCATCTATATGCTCACCATCTGTCGCGATGTCCTTCCTACTCTGCCGCGCATCATGCGATTCCTCCTCAAGATGAAGATAACCTACCACAGCTACGCCGATTATTCGCGCAAGAAATTAAACGGAATTTATTCGAAGTATATCTAAGGCCGAACGAAACAGTTATCAACTTAGTGTCTTCGTCAATTAGTTCTTCATCCGCTCCAGGAGGGGAGGCCTTTCATTTCAGTATTTCACCAAAAGGCAATTACATCTTAGCGTATAGTTCATCTAGAATACATGTTATACAGGTCACAGGGCCCGAGCTTGTAGTCAAAAGGGAACTCAAAATTCTGAGGAGGCCAGCTTCGACTACAATTACAGACGATGGCTCTTTACTAGCCGTACTCTCTACCGATCTACAGGTTGACATGTACGATTTGACTGGAGCCCTTCCGAAACATACACATGCGGTTGCCCTTGACCATACTCCAAAGACCATAGCCTTGTCACCCACTGGTACAGTTCTAGCTGCTGCGTATGATTCAGGAGTCGAGGTGTCGTCTCTGGATCCAAGTTTTACCAATACAGAAAGGAGAGCAGTAAAATGTTATGCGGTCGACTCGTTGTCTTTCTCTAAAGATGGAACTCAGCTCCTTGGGACAACGATGCAGTCCCGAAACCCAAGTACGGTTGTCCTTACAGCGCCATACTACAATACGGACTCCTCGCTACCAGAAGAGAGTGTCAGCGCGTTATGGACGACTTCTATACTGTTTCCAAACGGAAGCCGAGATTGTAGTCATGCTGTTTTGCTACCCAATACTAACGATGGGGAAGCAAGCTGGACATTTACCTATGATCGAGTGTTCGAAACATTCAGAGCCGTACGGATCGATGATCTTCGAAATGGGACAACATACTTCACCGGTCCACTTGCGGAACCTGGTTCTATTTTGAAACTTCTCCCAAGTACCCTTCCCACCGCTAGTAAATATGGAGATCTTGTCGCATCTGGTTTTCAAGGAGCAATATGGTTGTATGGAGTTCCTGAGGATCTTGATGCTGTTCCAAATTTATCTCACAATGCCCATAGCAATACGGAAACCGAAGTGAGCACGCCTACAACATTAGGACGCCGTAATAGTGCTCCCTCATTAGGATCTTTAAGCCGAGTTGGCTCTATAAACAGAACACCTCAATGGCAAGTACTTTGTGATCGTTTCCGGAACACATTTGTGGAAGGTCGAAAGATTGCTTTCTTAGATCATGTTAGCACAATGGGCTGGGTCACTGATAAAAGTCTGGAAGTTCCTGGTGATAGACTTGTTGCTGTTGCGCCTGGCGTCGTAGGACTCTGTTCATTCGGCGAGGACGATGGAATGAGTCCTGTAGATGGAGGTCGGATTTCGATTCTGGATTTCGACTACGCCATCAATGATGGCAAGCAGACGAGAATAACGATTGAAGTCGGTTTAAAAGACCCAGAAGTGTTGGAAGAGGAGCACAGAGATCTAGATACTGAGGTTGCAATTGTAAGACGAAGAACTGTTGCTCAAAGACGTGGGAATCGTAGTCATGTTTCGCGGTCCGGGACAACAGTAACGCGCATGCCTCGTTCCGAGCCCCCTCCAGTACCTGTTGTCGAAGATGATTTAGGCGATCCGTTCACGGCTCCCTCAAGGTTCCCAACCCAGGTCAGCCATCAGCAGCCAGCCACGACAGTTGATCAATCAGAGACTACCTCCATGGATGAATTTCAAGAAGCACAGGAGGCATTCGACGATCCATATTCCCATACTGCCCCACGATCTGGAACCACTCTTCGACGAGCCGCAACCGCGGCAGCTGTAAACCGTCGGTTGCATCCTCGTGCAGTTGCGCAAGAGCATATCACATATCGTCGTGCAGATGGTCGTGAAGAACATCCACATGAAAGTGACGCAGATAATTGGGTTCCTCCACCACCTCCGTACTCGAGAGACCCAGTACCACCATTACCTGACCATATTCAACGAGCTATTGCAGCAGAAGCCGCTGCTGCATCAACAGTACCAGTATCAACATTACTTCAAAGAGCCAACACGCAAAGAGCCCCGAGTATTGACGTTCCTAGCATAGGCTCTGGATCACCCTCACTCTCTCGCTCTCGAACCGTCGCCTCTACCAGCACTTCAGGTTCTCGAAGAGGATCAATTCCTTATCCATTTCAAAGAAGTGTGAGCGATTCTACGACGATGAATGTAGACCGTGTTTCTTTCGAGGAAGAATTGACAAGGCCCGTAACCAGCCCTACTGGTGCCATCTCTGAAGATTTTGACGATTTGTATGATGTTTCACCTCCTGGTACACCTCCGCTTCCACCAGTAGCAGACCCTGTACCACGTAGAGTGGTGTCAGAAAACCAAATACCAAGACGTCCGGTTGGTGCTCCAGCAACCACCAATTCATCGCCTCCTAGACCTAGGATGCAAGCTACTTTACAGGGACCAACATCTCCAATCCCACAGCCAACACAAGCAACAAATCCGATGGACCACCAAGCACAGAGCCTGGAAGTTTTGATGTCCGAAACGGCTCGGCTGGCGAGTCGGCCGGCAAGTACGGAAGTCGTGGCTGCTAACAAGTTAATTGACAAGGAAGTCCCCCCAAGGCCAACACAAGACCACCATTTGACAGAATTACCTCCCCCAACTCCAGTCATACAAAATCAGCGACAAATGATTGAATCAAGCCCAACATCACCACTGAGCCACTCTCAGGATTTGCAGGAGAATTATGTTGCAAAGCCGAATCGGTTATCGAAACGGGCCGAGACTGTTCCCATCCAGCGTCCTCCAGGCCCCGAAGAAGATGCTATACCGATATGGAAAAGGAGCGAGACTGCACCACTGCCGTCAAACCGGGTAGCAAGTGGCTCCAGCCCTACCGGGATGATTATGCCAAGTGCCGATCAATTAGCACGTCTGAACAGCCGTCAGGGAAGGCCTCCGAGTTTGAGCGATCCATCACGCCGCGTTTCAATCAGTCCAGGTCAACAAAATCGTCCAAATAGTGGTCAGAACGCTGGACACAGGCAAACCCCTTCGTGGGGATCTAGTCATTCAGGTTATCAAGCACCACCACACGTAACAACTGATTTGCCATTTCGAAATACTCCCCCTAGAGCCGCAGTTGGAGCGCATAGCTCGTCTGGTGCCTATAGCCCATCTCCTTCAAGAAACAGCTATCCTCATCCTCCACTTCCGAACCAATACCCGCCATCATCTCAACGTCGCGTTAGTGTGAACGGCCACCAACGCCGGCAAGACCTCTCACCAAATCTTCGCCCACCAATGCAGAGACTTGAGACAATTCACAGCATTACATCAAACGGGGAACCATCACCTTACTTTGCCCAAAAAGCAATAAACATCGGAGTAGGCAGACAACCCAGCAGAGCAGAAAGAAGCGCAGCGAAAAATATCAAAGATGCGAAGAAGCGAGGATGGAGAGCAAGTATGTATAAGGAGAAAAAATTAAAGAAGGATAAATATGGTGATACGGCTAGCTCAGCTGGTTGGACGGATGTCTCGGCTGGGTCGGGGCCAAAGGGAATGGAGAAGAAAACGGGTGGGAAGTGTATTGTTATGTGATTTTGGAAGAGGATCAAAGGATCGAAATGAGATTGATGATGTTAATGATACCCTACTATTGTAATCTTCCTTTTGTTTTGGGGGCGCGGAAAGCA
Source organism: Tricladium varicosporioides (assembly GCA_021365295.1). NCBI lineage: Eukaryota > Fungi > Ascomycota > Leotiomycetes > Helotiales > Tricladiaceae > Tricladium > Tricladium varicosporioides. Next base: position 771,085 of record JAJTIW010000023.1, read on the forward strand.
ATGGTGTATGAGTTGAGGGTACTCGTTGACCCAGACACAAGCTTGAAGTTTTTAGGATATCTTAGTGGAAAGAGAACCACGTTACGAAAAGATACGAGTTATGAATCATATCTTTTATGTTTCTTCAAAATAGTCTAACCATCATCAGCTGCACAACTTGGCAGACAAATTTTTTCGATCATTTTCGCAAGCCACTGCGCTTGAAGTCTCTTGGCGAAACCAATAAGTACCTAAACTTCAGAAGAAACCCCCCCCCGGGCAATCCCTCATAGCGAGGAGGTTTCGACCTTTGGGTTTTTGCATACCCTCTGTCTATTTTGTTGGCACCTTATACCTGTTCCTCGATCTATGGGAGAGCCATTTCAAGATACTTTAAAGCAGGAATCTTAGGATAGATTGAAATTTTGTAGGTTTATAATGCCTCCAAAACGATATACACATTTTACCACTCATACAAACCTAATCTAAAATCCTCACGCTTCCTCCTCAACTCTTAACTCTAGCACTATCTACCCCCTCCCCCTCTCCCCCTCTCCCCCACACCATCCAGCTCAATCTCCCTCAAAACAGTCTCATAAACTGGTCTCAATTCAGTCAAGAACTTAAGCGTGAAGGCGTCGAGAACGGGGTGTAGCCAGTACATTGAGTCAAGGAGGAAAACGAGGATGGGGTCTAGAAAGTCATGTTAGTGCTCTATTTCCAGGTTTGAAGGAGAGTGAGGGTGAGAGAGGTGAGGAAAGGAGAGGAGGGGGAGTATACGAAAGCCACTATTGTGAGCGAAGGCGATAATTTTAGGACTTGAGCTTCGGGTTTCCTCATGACATTGCGTAGCTGTATGCGTAGAGGAGAGTGGGAGGGAGTGTTGTAGATAGGATGGTGAGGTATGGCCGCTCGTTGAAGGCTGGGGCGAGGATGTGGGAGTTGACGCCGGTCGAGCGAACAGAGGGGATTCAGCGAGGACGGCAGATGTGTGGTTTGTTCTGGTGACGTGTTAATTGCATTGAGAATGAGTGGGAAATGTAATACAGACGTGCAAAGCATGAGCATCAAAATACTATGTGAAGTAAAATCCTGAATCCCTCCTCGCATTTTAACCATTTGTTTAAGACCCTTGATATGTGCTTGAACCTCTTCTGGCTCGCCCGTTACACTCTAAATTTCTGAAATCAACACCATCCTAGCCAAATTCCGAACCGGGAAGTGTGGACACTATGGGAAGAGGAACTCACGATAACAAGTGCAACAAACATTACCGTCGAAATCGTCTCATCGGTAATGGCCGTTTCCGGATTTCTTATCACTTCATTCAAATACCGTGTAGTTTGCATTTTGTAATACAAATTTTCATAGCTCTCTTTCCGTCGTTGTAGTCCACACATGTGAAGTGAAGAAACGTATAGGGTAATGCTAAAGAGGGCGGGGTTCGTCATGGCAGTCGAGAGCCAGTATGGGTTTGTGCAGTATTCCGAGTGTATTGAGGTTGGGAAGTATGAGAAGGTATTGACCCCTGGCAATTTAGGATGATGGTAAGGGAAATGAATGGGGGCAGGGAGAAAACGAACAGTAGAACATTAAGGCTTGGACCTGTGGAGAACTTGGAATGGGTGTGCTTGCGAAGGGGTCGACTTTTCCTGATAGCAGCTGCTCATCAGATAGCAAGGTTTGTCGATTGTTTATAGGGCCTGAAGCGAGGGGTAAATTCCCACATGGTTTACACTGACTAAGTGGGATGAGTTCCTCATCATTAAAACCTGTGTGAAAGCAGTAGATAAGTTCATGTTTGTAGTGAGAACCCCCAAAGTACGTACCTTCATGATGAAAAGGGCATCCACTCCCTAGGTCATCGTGGATAGGTAGACTTCCATATGGTTTTGGATTTGATATGTGACGAGTTTCCGAAACACCGTGACTTTCAGCCGCAGCGGTAATATGGAAATTTCCCGTAGGTCGTATTGGCTGGAATGCACCTGGCTTTAACTTTGTTTTTGGGTTTATGGAGTTCCTAATCGCCTCTCTTGTAGGTAACGGCGCGATTAGAATATCCCCCCTGCTTTTAGCAACCTGGGGCTTGGCCGAACCATAGTCACATTTTGTAAGATTGGAGAAATGTATAGCACACTTTCCACAAACAGGCTTTTTCTCATCGCACTGGAGTCAATTAGCAGAAGCAAGCAAGGGTACACAGATCAAATAAAAACCACCTTAACTCTTCGTTCTTTGCATGCCCTGCAACCTGTTCTGGACTTCTTGTGATGTCTTCGAACAATGGTATTTGAGTGGATATATGTTCCTGCGAGCATCTTTTTTAAACTTGAAAATAGTGTATTGTGATGGTCGAGTAATGTTACAAGGTATACTATATCAGAGAGAGTGTTGTAAGCACTGGTTCAATTAGGTACGTAGGTAACAACTTCATTGAGGACTGCAATAGCGAATTGAGGAATAGGAATTCAACCATCTTATTGACTTGCTAGGAATCTCAAAGAATGACAGTCCGAGGATGAACGGCAACCCCTGTAACAGCTTACCATCTATGTAGCTGAGGCGCTCGTGCAGGTTCGCTTGGCAGGTCATCGCTCTGACCGAACCTAACTCAGAAAAGGCTCAAAGTCACCATAAGGCTGCTAAGGTCATCATCTCACGTAAATAAAACCGATCTAACCTGTAAATGGACTCGGGTTCGTATTCCGCAAAGTCTAGAGCAAATGGCTCTGAGGCTCTAGAGATGAACACGTCCAAGGTGGTTCCAATAAACAAGTGCAAAATGGTTCGGAAATAGCTTCTGCGAGATTCTCTGCCAAGATACCTAAATATTTATATATAAGAACTTATGCCATCTCAGACTCTCTGATAAAATGCTGCACTAACAGATCCTCGAGACCATCCTCCTTTCATACCTTTGTTAAAAATCCCCAAGTAGAAAGGTAACACAACGACTTCATCACATGATTATAATTATGGCTCGTCCAACATTCATACTCGTTCCTGGCGCATGGCACTCTGCAGAATTCTATGATAGGGTCATCGCCATTCTAAAGCCTCTGGGATATAAATGTGTGGCCCTGAACATGCCGTCAGTCGGCAGATCACCACCAGTTTCATCTCTAGATGAAGATATAGACACCATAAGATCCGCTGTTTTAAAGGAGCTCGATTTGGGGAATGATGTGGTAGTAAGTTCGCATTCGTGGGGTGGGATTCCAACTACGAGCGCATTGGAAGGTCTAAGCCAATCTGAACGACAACAGGATGGAAAGGTGAGCTCAGTGATAAAGCTTGCATTCGTGGCCGCTTTCGTGGTGCCAGTAGGGGGAAGTCTTAAAAGTGCGGTTAACGGACCGCCACCACCTGATGTGGATTCCAGTTGGATTGTTTCAGAGGTAAGTTAATTCTACACAACTTGTGAGATATTGCTGATGACCGAGAAGGGACAAGTCGTGGTGCCTGGATTTCTGCCAATGCTCTACCATGATCTCGACCTTGAAGATGCGAAGCTCTGGGTTTCAAGATTGAAACCGCATTCTTTTGCAACCTTTCTAGCAGAAGCTAAATCCGCAGCACATTTGAAAATCCCATCTGCTTACTTTATATGCGAAAACGACCGAGCGATTCCAGTTCAGGGGCAGGAGGCAATGATAGCTGATGCAAGGGCGGCTGGGGCGAAGATTAAGACAGAGCGCCATTTCGCGGCTCATAGCCCACACCTAACCATAGCAGTAGATGTAGCCACATTTTTAAGGCGAGTTGTTGGAGAGTCTATTTAGATCTTATTACTCCCATGGTGTCCAAGGGACAATTGCTGGAGATGATAGCGGTTCTGGGGAAAGAGCACGAGGGGTTCCAGGCCGAGAGGAGGCTACTGTTTCTGGTGGTGTAAATATCACACTGTCTAACTCAAATTCATCTGGTCTTTCTTCATGAGCGTATGCTTCAGTGTGTATGCGAGCGATCTCGTAATAGCTTTCGAAGTCCGTAGTATATATCTCCGCAATTTCGGGAGACGCAGCCACTTCTAGCTCAGGACTACCCATGACCGATAAAATGGATAAAAGAACCGTCTCAACTTGCATGCAAGGGCTCCAATTTATGTCGAATATGTCCAACAATATATTTCGGTGTTCATCGACGTTCGGGTGGAATATTGGGGTTATGAATTGGACCGAAAGCGGTTTGTATGGGTAGTCCTCTGGAAATTTGACACGCAGCCCTAGGGAATAGAGGAGTTAGCGATTCATTTCTAGAGAATGTTTCGGGAGTTAGTCTTGGGAGGAAATCATGAAATATTTTCGAACGGGAAAAAGGTGTATCCCCAAACACTTACAGAATACTCCTCCACCAAATGCTGAATTTGGTGTTCCCTCGATACAGGCCAAACAGTTATTCCATCCATCGATTGGCGCTATGCTTAAGTAGGGGTGGCTCCCGTCTTCGTGAAATGATCGAATTTCCTGGGATATTCGTTTCTGTGATTTTTCTAGAAAACGGCTCTCCCTTATAAGCCGCTTAACAGTGGCCTTGTCCTCCTCTCTGATCTTCGCGACGAGGCTACCATAGTAGGGTGTCGTTTGAACTTGAGGAGAAGGGTCCAGCTCTTCATAATTGCTCTCAGAAGCATCCGAAATAGAGGACATGCTGGGCAGTATCGAACCAAACGACAAATTGCTCGCGATTTGCGAAGGAGATTTCAAAATAGAGTTCCATCTTGTGAGTAAGTCTTCTCACATGTCCTGGAGGTCTGGTTGCCTGAAATTGAGTCGTCATGTTTCTTGTTGATTCGCTGAAGCTGCAGTCATCCAAGGAGAGGCTGATCCCGGCGTAGTTTACAGAACGAGAGTGGCAAGCCACAGTAGCGGGGTAACTAGAGTACCCTACCCCCGGTTCCAGGTACTCGTTGTGGGGCATAGATATCTCCTGATTATCACGAGGAGCTGCACGACACAACATGGCCTCATATCGAAATTTTATGATGCCATACAGGTTGTGACTTTAGATTAGATTAAAAGAAGCCCAAAGCGAAATAGATCTCATGGTGTTCTTTGAAAACACATGAGATTCATGCAGCATTTTCGGATTTGCCATTGAACTATAAATTTTGAGAATTCAAATATCCAAAGAAATTATCCAGCTTTCTAAAGCTTCCTGACCGCAAAGAGCACTTCCCACTAAGCGGGTCGCAAGTGCTTCGAGGTAGAGATGGGCAAGCCAAATGCCATGTTTCTGTCAAGCGGAAGATAAATTCCAACAGCGGAAAAAATGGATACCTTTGTCATTGGCCCTGGCTGATGCGGAACAATGGCAACAAATGCACCCTCGGATGATACAACTGTCACCTCATATTTGCGGACGAGGGGAAATCGGGCTCCCCGCGATTTCACAATACATAAGACAACAACATGACCCGCACAATTACCTTCCTGGTGTATCTAGTACCGATTCTTCTCACCACTTTCATATACCATAGAATATCAAGCAACAATATGCCTTTCGAGCAGTACAAGAAGGTAGCGGTAGCCGGTGTAAGTACTCCTGTATCTCCTGAGACTAATTGCCTGCTAATCAAGATGAAAGGGAACCGGCAACCTTGGCTCAGTTGTAGTAAAAGAACTGATCAAGTCTGGGCTCTTCGATATCACGGTTCTCACCAGAGAGAGCAGCACACATACCTTCCCATCCGAAGTCAAAGTTGTCAAAGTTAATTTCGAATCAATCGACTCCCTAGCAGGTGCCCTAGAAGGCCAAGACGCCCTTGTATCTACTGTCGGTACACTCGCGGTTTCAAGCCAGAAGCTGCTCATTGATGCGGCAGTCAAAGCTGGTGTGAAGCGGATCATTCCTTCTGAATATGGCTGTGACCTGAAGAACGAAAAGACCCGAGCGCTGCCCGTCTATGCTGGGAAGGTTGCAATTGAACAATATCTGGACGAGCTTGCCGTCAAGAACCTCACGAGCTACACACTGATCTTCAATGGGCCCTTTCTAGACTGGGGACTGAGAAATGGTCTCTTCTTCGACTTTAAAGGGCGAAAGGCAGAGATATACGATGGAGGGGACCAGGTCATCAGTGCGAGTCGGTTGTCCACCGTAGGCAAGGCCGTCAGAAGAGTACTTACCCATCCTCGGGAGACTGCGGATCGGGCTGTTTGGGTAAAGGATATCGACATTTCGCAAAACCAGCTAATCAAGTTGGCGCAAGCTTTCACGCCTGGAGAAGAGTGGGATGTGAAGAAGATTGACACAGAGGAGCTTGCGAAGGTTTCCATCGAGCAGGTCCAGAAGAATGAGATCCAGCCATTGACGATGCTGAATCTCATTCGATGTGCGATATTCGGACAAGGATATGGAAGTAAGTTTGAGCATGTTCATAATAGTGTCTTGGGCATCGCAGGTATTACTGGACCTGATCTTGAAGAGCTCGTGGAAAGCATATTTTCTTCGAAGTAGCCAAGGGTGCCACCTGACCATGGATGTAATGATAGAATTGGTTGATAGATAGGAAATGGCTGAGAGTTATAATTTGCTCTTGATACACGGTGCTATGAAAATTCAAATTTGTTTGAGATATGCGCTACTTCTGTTCCTTGCCCACTTCCCAGGCGCTTCCCTTCCCTTCTTCGCTAGTATCAAACGTCATTGAAGATTTTATTACTCAAGTGACCAATTCCAGCCAGGAGCGCCCTTCCTCAATCAACTTTTGTGAAAAAATTAAGGTCTCATCAGCTCGCTTTCCCGGAGGTTAGAGATGAAACATTTTATCTCGACAAGCAAACATAAACAGCTAAATGGGATGTTTGAAGATCAATGATACCTCGTTAAAAACTAAGACTGGAAGCACGGCCGGATCACTGGAGCCGGACGATCAGTACAAAAGTGGAATTATTCTGAAATGACGTTGAAAACAATCTCGAGACCAGCGCGGTTGAAGCGCAGTCGATATACCCCTGAAATTCAATGGTAATACACTCCCTGATAAATGATCAACATTCTAATATCCTACACAGCCTAATCCTTTCACCACCAACCATCAGATCCTAATATTCAACAATTTGATCTTTTTGGGTTATGCGATTAACCTTTCGTCTCCGATCCCATCCTCGAGAGTTATCTTCGAAAGTAATTATCAGGACCTCCATGGTACGAGGCAGCCATTCGCTACCTGCTTGATATGCTCTACTCAGCCCCCACACGAAACAAAGACTCACCCCTCTGATTCATGTTGCTACTCCTGAAGGATTCTCTGCACCAGATCTTCTCCAATGGAAACTATGTCCTTGCGGACTTCACCAGCCGGAGCCCGGGACCATTGGGTGCTCCCAATGTCGTTACCGACGTGGCCCGCGTCCGGGTTTCGGGACACTTGCAGCCGCCACAAAGCAATTATTTGGGTCGAGGCACAGCCCTCATATTCCAAGTGTTGAAAGCCAGACGCCTTCAGGATCACTAGGTGTCACACTTGACAGGGTGATTATGGAATTATCAACAGAACCCCTCTCTGGGGCTGAAGATAACGCTGGCTGTTGCCTCCAAAGCGTTTTGACCAATTGTCGGCTGCAGGCCACAACTTACTTGTCATTCAGCCCTATGAAGTCCCGACTGACCATACACGATCAGTCTATTTTTGAAGAAATCTCCGGCTTATTTCTGGCATGAATTGATTTTGAAACCAATAGCTGCAAGTCGCTGCTAACCTGTCTTGCTTCCTTCACACTGCACGCTTTCGGGTCATTTTCTAGTGCTACATTCTGCTGTTGTCGAGACGTCGCCGGTTAATCCCCTCGATCCTCCGTGTATCACTTTTTCGAATTCGGTATGTCCTCCATACAGGTCGACGAATTTCGCCTCTCGCATTCCCCGTTAGCGTCTCGAAGTCCTGTCATTGGCTTCGCTCCACGTGGTGGTATGACTGAATTCTTCCATTCCTCAGGTGTGGCTGGCCAAGAAAGGCTCTGCGAGGCTGCTGCCGCCCAGCTGGCTCCGGGCTGGGTTATGCTGAGCAAAAGACTCTCTTTGAAGGAGCCACCTAAGAAAGAAGTTCCATGTCGAAGGCGTTAAGTTCCTTCTAATATCGACAAAGCTAGCCTATGGCAGGTCTCAGGTCCATATATGATGGCGTCCTCCTCGCTCTATAGATGGGGACGTAATCTCCAGAATCAATAGAGATTCATTACATTCATTTCTAGAACACTCTTTTAAGCGGTATATCAGAATGTCTTTCAAACTTGCAACAATTTTCCTTATCACGCTGGTGGCAACAGCCTTTAGCCTGCCACTGACATTTGATGACGGCTTTTATCATCCCCCTCAGGCCCAGGCCACAGATGTGGGTGCTGTAGTCTCCGTCCCTACTAAAGCTTCCCCAACAAGGACTGCAACACCGGCACTTGCCACACCAACAGGATCTCCCTCTGGAAGTCCTGGTATCACTATTACCGGGTCTGTTGCCTATACACATTTCAAGGGAGACGGAAGTCCAGCTCAGGGATGGCCGACAGATGATAAATGGGTAACTTTTGACTCAATGTACGTATACTTGCTCCAGAATACTCGGCTGTAGCTAACAATGAGCAGGTTTACCAACAACACACCTCTTCTAGCTAAGGTCAACTCCGCCGCGGAGATCAAGGCTATCCGCTCAGCGATCGAGTCACAGTCGAAAGCAACAGGCGTTGATCCCCGCCTCATATTGGCTGTCATCATGGAAGAGTCCACTGGCAACTTGTATGTTAAGACCACTATTTCACCGGACGGTACAGTCCACAATCCTGGAATTATGCAATGCCACGAAGGAGTTGCAACCTGTTTCGGTCTGAGTCCTGGTACTTGTCCAGCACCTACTATCCTTGCCATGATTACAGAAGGTGTATCTGGGACCGCGAAAGGTGATGGGCTGTCACAGACATTCGCAACTGCAAAGACGCAGGCTACTGGTGCTAGAGCAGCTTATATCGCGGCTAGAATATACAATTCTGGAAATTATGAAGGTGGGGACCTTGCGGGAGGACGTGTTGCTACACCATGCTATGCCTCGGATATCGCCAATCTCATGGTTGGTTTTGTAGGTGATCAAAGTCCATGCAAGTTAAATCTTGTCTAAAGGACGATGAAGCACATGAACACGAACCTCTCTTTTGCACTGGCTTGTAATGATACCATATGATTGGAGCGACGGGTTTGGATAAGCTGGATTGCAGTGACCGGCTTTTTGGGGGGGGAGGGGGGAGGGGGGGTTCTCATTTTCGCGTAGCCTTCTAGTTAGGCATACTGCTTTGTACTTTTACCTCTAGGCGTATGCAATGGAATTATTGTGGTGTCAAGCGGCCAGCTTTTACGATAGAGATTCTCGAGGCGGGCTTGGCTTCAAAATGTGAGAGCTAAAAGGCTATATATAGAATATAGAACTAAACGCTCACAAAGAACATAGCCCTATAAGTTTGAAATGTTTCTAATATCTTCCATAAGAAATACTTATGTGGTTGCTATATGCGCCATCTACGAAAGGTATCGATAGGCACTAAGATTCGGAGTAGTAAAAAAGGAGAAGGGGAAGAGCAGATAAAGGTAATCAAGCCTTCTTCCATAGAAATTTCGGTGGAGTAGAGTAATTCTTTACCAAGAATTGAGACATCTCTAAAATGTTGTAGAAGTCTACGGTCCACTTTATTTCGTGCGAGGTGCCTGTGGTGGTTAGTGGGGCCTCAGCTGTGTCAGCCAATCAGATATATTCTCAAATGTGCTCATCAAACAGCTCAAGACAACGACACCCTGACTCGAATGACGCGTGACAGGTTCGACAACATCATACAAAGGCCCCGTTAATCTCCTCGAAACCAGAAATTCTTCCTTTTACTCAATTCCATCTGCGGAACTTGAATTATAATTATTACTCCATTCTCACCTCGGAAAGCCAATCCAAAGCTACCAAGCCCAAGAGCAGCAATATGGATCACTCTCATCACGATCACGCCCACATGGACCACGATATGGGAGGGGGTGGGCATATGGGTCCAATGTGCAATATGAATGTAGGCAGATCTTCATCACACCTCCTTATGCAGGAATTGAGTTACTAACGAAGTATGCAGATGCTGTTCACCTGGAACACTGAGAATCTCTGTATAATCTTCAGATGGTGGCACGTTTATTCCACCACCGGCCTCATCTTCTCCCTACTCGCCGTCGTTGCAATCACCGCCCTTTACGAAGCCTTGCGAAATGTCAGCCGGAGATACGAGGCCTACGCTGAGAGAAGCATTGTCGAGACTCCCCGTAAGCCTATCCGTTTTATTCTTAGGAAGCTACACAAAACTCCCTCCCCTTCATATAAAGCTTTCTTTAGATGGACACTGGCAACATAAATCTGGCACATATAAAAACATAAGCTGAGATTCGATTGAGTGGATGAATCCGTTACTGAGAGAACACCTTTCCTCTCTTTAGGGGCCAAACAGGGTGAAATAAGCCAGAGAGCACATGTCATTAAAGCTCTGCTTTATGCTTTCCAGAACTTTTACGCATTTATGTTAATGTAAGTCTCTATCTTTGCCCCTCTTTCCACTTAGTTGGAACTAACGAGTAACAACGTAGGTTATTGTTTATGACGTACAATGGCTGGGTCATGCTCGCAGTCGCTGTTGGTGCATTTATTGGCTACCTCCTTTTTGGAAAATCTACCACGGCTACAAAGGATGGAGCATGCCATTGAGTATCTTGGCACATCCTACGGAGGCAAAATCCTGTGTTCCTCCTGTGTCTACATCAAACATGCCCATTTACCTTCAAATGTCCCTGATGAGACACTAAAATAGAGTGCCCATCCAAGAATTTACAACCCAAAAGAATCTCAAGAGACTGAATCTCATTTAACCTGCATCTCACAATGTACTACCGTATCTCAGGTCCTTGTGCCACCTACCATCCGAGGATCGTACGCTAATCCCAGCAGGATCTGTGCATTCAGGCTAATATGAGGTGATGTGACAGTGACATGGAAATTGTTGCATCTCGCAGTGGAGTGAAACCTGTCAAATGAGATGTGGAGCGTATGATGCTGAGAGGTACTTCGTATTACTGTTCTGTGTACCTCGTGTAACGATGTTTCTCCTTGCATCATAACCGCTTCCTGTGCCTTCTCTTAATGCTATCCCTACAAATTTTATAGTGCATGTTGTCCCTTACACTGTGCTTTTAATTTTCTTTACCGACTTAAGTTATTTTCGTAAAGTTAACATAGCCGGAATGATTTGCAGGTTAAGCATTTTTAATAAGTGCTTCTGTCACAACTCTCGAGTTTTAACGAAAGGTCTTGATACATCTATAATACGGAAACTCAAAACCAGCAACAAAGCATCAAAGAACTAAACCCCTCTACATCTGACTCTTGCATGTTCGCGCCTTTACCCTTTTCACAACTCCACTCTCAAAATATAACTGCAAACCCCCCCCCCTAAAATACACACTAGCTGGTCTAACCGCACCCGAAAGGTCCCTCCATCCTAATACTAGCAATCTTTCTCTCCGGCTGGCTCAGCAACACACAATCCTCTCCCCCCTTCTTCTCCCTAAATCGATCCTGGCACTTATCATCCGAGAAGAAGACAGCTCGTTGTCCCGGAGGTGCAGTGACGTATGCGCTGAAGGTGGACTTATCCATGCTGACGCATTTGCACATTGCCGGTGCATGGTGCCAGGTTGGCTTGTTTGAGCCATCATGGTTGACGCTGGGGAGTGAGTGAGTTAGTGGGGAGAGAGGTGAGGGGGAAGGGGGAGAAATACCAGTTATCTTTGGGGTATTCGTTGACTTTGGGGTTGGCGCGGCTTGAAAGAGCAGCAGCGTTGGCGCTAGCAGCAACGGCTAGGATAGTGAAGATGGTAGTAAGTTGCATTTTGATTTTTAGTTTTGTTCCGTGAGTGGTTTTAAATTGGGCTTGACCGTTGTGGTTGCTGTTGCTACTGTAGAGATGACCAGCGAGGATGAAGATGGTTGAGATGTCCATCAATCGCTATTCAGTCGATCCTTATATATCCATTTTCCACCATCCCCATGTTCCCTTTCTCTTTCTGCTCATCACTGCCTAATCCAAAATTGAAAGACTCCCGGGATCCCTCGGGGTTCTACATAGGACGTGGCTGTGGTTACCTCTCCTTCCATGATGTTTTTGACATCACTTTCAAGATCCAAGAAATTCTTCCATGTCTACAGCACGGCAATGCCTTCGCTCTCCTCTCCTTATTGCTAGGCTGTACGAGCTTAGTAACACAGGTGCAACTCTACGCTCATTACTTTACGTCTGGCCCTGGTAGAGAGGTCCTTAACACTTGAAACCCGAAATTCGCATCCTGTTCCCAAGTCTCAGCAGGCAGAGGCTCTACGTCCATATTTCGTTGTCTATCTCGCCTTGGGTATCATTCACGAGTGGGAAGAAAGTGAGTCATCTAAAATTATCTTCACGATTGGTCTCCTCGCATTCTCCAGGAGATCTAAGCGAGCGAAATATGCTCGAACAAGCGACTCAGCCGCACTGATATGCAGCGCCAAGTATAAGCTTAACTCCAAGATTGACGTGATGCAGGATCTTATCATATCATGATGTATTCATGGGGTAAGAATGGAAGGGTTTCATGAATTGAGTTACCTATTTAGCGAGATGGGGCACGTTGAGGTGATGGTGCTTGGCGAGTGTGAAAATGCCTTTAAGTCAACGAAAAGGAATGAACACTGCACCTCGGGAGAAGCACTTAGGTATTTCCTTAAGCATTAGAGTTTTTAATTTTAAGTTATTTTTTTGCTGCATATTATCCCAGTGCTTGTGTTTTCATCAAGTAACAACCGCTCTGTCTTCTAACATTATGAGTGGGAACATGTATTCTCCACGTTTGCAAGACTCGTAGGGTTTAATTGATCGGTTTAAGCATAAGCTGGGACACCCTTCTACTCACTATTTTCTTATCTTAAATATTACGTGCTAAGGTAGTATTATCTGCCGTTGGCCCTTCAATGTAATTTAGTCTTGAAATGCCATTTTCATCTCTCAATTAGCTATTCTTCATGCCCTGTGGTAGCAACCTGTTGAGTTATCGCTTAGTTCGGCGACAATTCCCTTCAAAGCACGAAAGAAACTAAAGGTAGTGAATTACCTCTTCTGGTATTCTTGGGATGTGAGAGAAGTGACTCGGTATCCAAATTCGTCGGTCACCAGAGATTTTATCTGGTCCTAGTATTGACTACCTAAAATGGAGAACACCAAATTCCTTCGGCGCACCCATTATAATCATAGCCTAATGAACCCTCAAAATAAACTTTAGAGGCCTCCCAGATTTAACATTCGCCAGCTCTTCGCCTTAAACATGCAGATATCCTGAAGATAGATGGTTCAAAGTTTTAGCCTCATTGCTGGGCTTCATATCATTTGATATTCTCTACGCGGTGCTCAATTTGGTGTAGTTGCAACTTTGTTTATAATTATGAATACCGCCAGCCTCATCCAAACGCTGTCCACCAGGTGCGATTACTTGACATTGGACAGCCAGCTGATGCTGAAGCAATTACCCAGGTGGCTTTTGAGAAGAGCCCGAGCTCTATTCTTCAATAAAACTCTTGTTAGCCATCAGTTGTCAAGAAGGGAGATTATCAGATCCTGAGCTGCTGCCGGGGAGATACAAAATACAAAATACATTCTATTGTTGAAGGAAAACATCGATGAATTCCAAAAAGATTTGAGACACGAAAATGCCCCCAAAACTTTCCACAGGCAGTAACAGTTACTAGAGCTTTAGGACTTAGGTATTTTATGGAAGATTTCTCAGCATCACCCAAAAATCTTTGCAGGACGGGGGAAAGAATTGGCTTTGATCGACAGGTTTTACAATAATGCAGTTTGCAATACTGCTGCTACGCGAGTTATTGGCAACCCGGAAAGACCCTCAGCGGAGCGAGGCGTATGACTACCAGCTTTGGTTCATTCTTAAATCAAAGAACCTGGTAGAAGTAGGACAAACCGTGTTCTGAAAATCACTATTCCTTCAACTACCTAATTTGAGGGAGTCTTTGATTTGATCCAGCATGGGTACTCCAAGAAAGACTACCATCGCGAAGAGTGATATATTTTGGGTTTATGGAACTGTTTTGGGATACGGCAAAGGGAGAGTAATTAGGATCTCTCTTTAGGAGTTGCATATGAAAGTTATGAAACCAGCGTACAGAAATTTCCATTGGTATTGCCTGACAGTGGAAATCGCGGGTGCTCTAAGCTTGTAGATAGGTATTCAAAAAGCAACTCCACAAAAGAAGAGGATAAAATTATCGTTATTCCTGGAGTTCTAGCCTTACAAAAAGTAAATAGTGAAATTTTGTGATGTTACGCAGGACTTTGGCAGTGTCATCTACCATTTGGCCTGTTATGGGAGGCAGAGAATCCGCTCTATGGTCCTGGTCCAGAGCTACCATATCGCCAAAAGCTCCATCGTACCCTGTTCTGCTCATGGATGTCCGTTATATCTGGTATAGAAGTCATGGGGTGTTATTTTAACTTCAAACTTGATCTCGAGGGCGAGAAAACTCACAGTGAGCTCCCCTGATGATAGTAAATCAGATTGAACTCAATACAAAACTAAGCCGACTTACTAGAAAGTTTATAAAGTAGCGGTTACTACTGCAGGTTAGGAGGCAGCTAGTTGGAAGAGAGGTGTGGGTGTGAAAATTACCACTTTGACCATCCTGACTTGGACAAGGGAAGTCACTCCATTACAGCATCCGGGGTTTCATAGGATGCTAGAGGGCATGATCCTGAGGATGTGATTGTATATGTGGTTAGCGATGACTGCGTCGATTTTATGGCGATGAGAACCTTAGCCTGGTCGAGAATAGAGGACCTAACTTAGATGACAAAAAGGTCGAGGGTCTAAAGAATGAAGAGAGCGCTTACACAGACGAAGCACTCTCACCTTTTCATTGTAATCCGGCAAAGCTACCAAAACCCCTGCATCTGTAGTCTTATGTTACGACGAGTTATAGATTGGGAACCCGGTAAATTGAGGCCGTTGGCGTCAAGGTAGAGGCTGATCTCGAAGCCATCTCGTAACTCGGATGGGGAGGTCCTCAAAATCATGTAGGAGAAACGAGAGTAGCTAAAGGACAAATAAGCTCGCTTCCTGTGGTGGCTAATCAACCCGGGGATATGCTCGCATCCTATAACCCTCAGCTCGTTTCAAAATGGACACTGAGCGGTCGTCTAAACTGAGATAAGTGGAGATGTAGCAAGAAGGTGGTTGAGAATATCGCACCATTTAAGCGTATGCTTTGGGCTGGAAAGCTATCTACTGGCGTCGTATTTATGGGTATGTGGTGTAACCAAGAGAAAAATTGAACATGCACAAGTATTCTTTTAGGTGTAGAGGAGCCACTTTCTCAACTGGGAATCATGTCACATTAATTCATAATCTGCGGAAGAAATGATAGGCGACATTGGACGTCCTTGTCTACTTAGGCAAGACCACAAAGAAAGCAAGGTTGACGATGGTTACAGAAGGCTGTCACTTTCTAAAGTCTTAAGCCTGTATTTATATCTTTGCTGCGGAACTTACTGCAGCACTTCTAGCAGTCTTTAAATCTGAGTCTGTGAGGTCTGGCTTGCCAGGAACTTTCTCGCCTAATTTGCCCATTCTATGCAAATTTTGTATCATTTGCTCATCACCAACATGGGAATTATGCTATCAAAATATTAGTATCTCCATGGAAAGACCGGCCGGGTTAACCTACCTCAAAACCTGGTTCTTCACCATACGCCACTCGCGCAGCATCGACCAGCATCCGAGCTGTCATTCCCCAGACCTTATATCTAGTAGGAACTTCCTCCTCTTCCTCATCTAGTTGTTCCGCTATAGATGCTTGCCCACCTTCTCGTACCCTTGGCTTCGTAATCTTTTGATTTGTAATTGGGACGAAGAAATTATGCATTCGCCATTTCCCTTCGTGCCAATTCATCCAAGATCCACTATACCAATCGGAAGGATTCCCCGGAAGATCATCTCCCTCCCTTATTTCGTCTTCTGGGTGTAAGAAATTATGAAATGGAGCCGAAAACACAGCTGCAACTTCCTTCGCATCCAGTCTTGGGATCATGCTCTCCTCCACACTTGAAGATCTGCTTCCGCTCCTATCATCGGAGTGGAGGAAGGCAACGCATGGTCGGACCGCTAGAGCGGTCTTTGCGAGACTAAAGGGTAGCTGGCAGAGATGTTCAATTCGGAACGGATGAGGTATTTTCGAATCATCGCGGGGAAGGCCAATTTCCTCAAATGCCTCTCTTCGTGCTATTTCCCACGGCGTTTCCTCCAACGTATCCGCCTTGCCTCCTGGAAATGCTGCTTGACCTGCTAAGGGTTAGTATAGAGCTATACCATTCACAGAACCATATATACCTGAATAGTTCCGCAGAGTTGAAGCTCGCATAGTAATGACAACCCGCAGATCACCTCTGCGATCCGCAAACAACAGGATCAGAACAGCAGCTCTTCTGCTTAATGGCAAACGATCCCATACTGAGAATGGAGGAGGCTTGTACGTGCGAAGTCGCGCAATAGCCGCCTACAGTCATGAGAATCTCTCTCTGATAGTGTGCACTTGCAAATACTAACCAACGCCGGTGGAGATAAAGGTGCCATGCTGCTTGCATCAAAGTATTCGGCTTCCTGGATACTTTGGATAATCTCCGCTACTTCATTCTCGTCGAAGGTACCTTTCGAACCAGGGAGAATATCCAGTCCTGATTTTTCAGTATCACTCATTGTCTTTGCCTTGAGCTCAATTATGCGCTTCTAAGCCTCGGTAGTCGCAAACTACTGACCGAAGCTTCCTGTGATTTGGTAGGACTAGCTTACGTCGCTACTCGCAAAGTTCTATTGCATCACTTGATGCACTGAAGCCTGCTCACCAATGGACAGTGCGCCGTCAGGGGTCAACATGCCTCGTAATCTTTATCAGGTTTCGCGGTTGTATTTGAAAGGCTTGGAGTTCTCTACTATTTGGCGATCGCCTTGATTTGCTGGAATTTGGTGCGAGAAGCGAGGCTGCTGTCCCACTTAACGTCAGCCTCCTCTCTGAGGCATCCGAGCGTGTCCCTGATCAACAGCATCTTGTTGGATGAATTTAAACCCTCTAAGATTCTCATGCGGAAAATGTTGACCTTTGTTGCTTACCACTCGGGGAAGTGAAATTATTTGTGATATCCAGGAGCAGACCTCCACGAAATGTTGCAGTGCAACTATGGCGCAATCCCGCCATCATCTTGCCTTTCTCCTCTAATGAGGCCTGATCGGCAGCTCTTTCTCTCTCTATTGTGTGGCAGAGAAAAAGCTATATAAGAGAGGTAAAAGTATGTATGGGATCAGCATTCATTCCTCAACAGATCTGTAGCAATACAAAGGCTAGCTCATTAAACACTCGGACTGCTTTATAAATCGTCTATGAGCAACCTTATACCCCTCCTCCCCAACAGCGGATAACTTATCAAGTAATCAAGCATTAAATCATTACGATGTCTCAATCGACACCCAATATTGTCAACTTAGTTGAATCCAACAAGAAGTATGCTGCCAGCTTCGATAAGGGCAATCTCCCTCTACCACCTGCGAAGAAATACACTGTCGGTAAGTAGTACTCTTACTAACTGGTGTATCAAAAAATTTCTAACAATCAATTAAGTCGCCTGTATGGATGCTAGAGTTGATCCCGCTGCCGCTTATGGTATTGATCTTGGTGATGCACACGTATGTTGAAATCCAATGTGATTAGCAAAGCTTCTTACCACAGCTTTCCACTTTCCCCTTCGCACATTTTTATGTATATTCTCTTTCCTCCTCGGGCTTTCTTCACACACTTTACCATCCGAGAAATTTACACTCAGACTTTCTTGTAGGTAATTCGCAATGCCGGAGGCTCGGCAAGAGACTCCCTCCGTTCCCTGGTCATCTCACAACAACTTCTCGGCACTCGAGAAATCATCATCGTCAAGCACACAGGCTGCGGGATGCTTACCTTCAGGAATGAAGACGCCGTAAAGCTTGTGAGGGAGAACCTCGGAGAAGAAGGTGTGAAAGCGACTGTTGATGCTTTTGGAGGAGAGTATCTGCCCTTGACGGACCTGGAGGCAAGTATCAAGGAAGACGTTAAATGGCTCCAAGGAAATAAGGCGCTTGTACCCGGAATTAATGTCAGCGGATGGGTTCATGATCTGGAGACCGGGAAAGTCAGAAATGTTGTTTAAGCCAGTTTGCTAGTGAACTGGAGCTGATGGGGGGACTAGTCTTTAAATTTTTTTACTTCCGCTGCGAAAGAATATTCATGGGACTATTGTCTTTAACTGGTTACAATTTACTTCTATTTGCAGCAAGAATATACTTTCTATTCAGTCTTATCATTGAGGTCTTTTTCAAAACTATCGCTTAGAACCAGTCGAGTGTGCCATTTTCTAAGTGCTTTGTCTATTCGGGATCTCCTTCAACACCCCCACACCTCTCTGGTCGACTTCAGGCTAAGAGACCCATAATATGCCATAGCTATTCTAGTTATACTAGGAACGATGGTTGCGCTCATCGGAGAATCAGTTTTTTGACAAAAACTACTGTCTTGTGTACACTTGAGCCACATCTTTCATGTTAGTACGTCAAGGTGAATTTTCTCAAAATAGATATTGTATTTGATTAAGGGTGTTTAAAATCAGGATATTTCCTTTCTTCTAGAATCATCCCGGTTCCTTTCTTTGTCCACACTTCATCACCTGACTTGTAGATATGTTGCCCTCTCTCCCACTGAAGATCAGTCTGCCACGTCAACAAAGAGTACATAAACGAGTAGTTTCTTTGTCTACCTTCTAGCAAGTAGGCCCGAACTTTTACTTTCTCTGTTCTTCCTATTTCTCATCGACCAGTACCCTCTATCTTGCTCTACTCTCACTGCGCTTAGCGTACACTGAAACTTTTATCTAATCTTTTTAGCCTCCGAGATAATATACAAATCCCTTCCCCACGATCTTAATGACCACGCTCTCATATCCTCCTAACCCCACATCCGAAACAAACAGGAAATCAAACCCATCTACAGTAACTCTCCACCAGGAAGAAAGAAAGCAAAGGAGTAAGTCAAGTATTAGCAAATGCCTCTAAATCACAGATAAACAATTAGACACAATCACAGAAGGTATTCTAGTAGCCTAAATACACTATTGCCTATAACACCTCGGCTTGTTAATGATGTTTTACAACAAAATCTAAGTACGTCTTGATCATATTAACACTTGTTGTTCAAGATACATGATGAAATTAAAATGTGGTGGTTTCTTTCTAGGTTTAACATTTTAGTTGAGAGCGAAGGCTGACTGGATAAATTGCGTGGACATGTGGCGATTGCGCACGACGTCTTTAAAACAACATAATTAGAAGGAGCCAACTCTATAGTAGATTGTAAACACTTGCTACGTTTCTTGACCAACGTTCATGCGCTCGGATGCATAGCGCTTTGCGTCCTATCAGAAGCTCAAACGGAAGCAGTGACTCCTGGCTACTCGACTCGTACCTGCATGAATAAAGCTGTGAGCGACATATGACCAAGGTTTGGGGGGCCCTCGTGAGATCCCCGCATTTGCACACATGATTTAGGAGAGTTCAATCTTCACAAACCGGTTAACTGTCGGAGTTGCAGTGAATGAGAAAATGAATAAGGAAAGATGAGAGTGAGTCGTTATTTCAGAGCGCAAAGCCACCTCGAAAGCGTGAGTGGATCATTCTTGAAACCCCTCCACTTCTGTTCCCCGCCAACCCGCTGTGCAGGGGTCGTAGCTCGCAGCTGACATCAACTGGCAACTAGTCGTGAAGCTCAAACCAACCCGACTTCTCCTCCTCTCCAAACTACATTTTTCTTCAAGAAATCAATCATTACAACTGCAATCATGGGAGGAGAGACATTCGAAGTACCGAAGCTAAAGAGTGCATACCCGAAGCTGTCTGCGCATCCAGTTGGACAATGGATACCTCATATCTACAAGGACAGGATTGGCATGTTCTATGGCGGAGGACAGTATGAAACTAAGAATCTGCGAGCGTAAGTTACAATTAATCCTGCTGAGCTTGAAGGCTTCTGATCCTAAGTGTTATAGTATGATGACCGAGGGAACCGCCTCTGGTTCCCCTCATATTAATCTCTCGGTGTGGGATGCGCCAGACTTGACGCGACCCACCTTCAAAGAAGCCACCGATCCCAAGAACAAATACAGATCAACACAGGTTGGAGATTGGTTTGGGCCTTCATGGTCTACACATTGGTTCAAGGTGAACCTTACGGTTCCGCAGAAACTCTGCAAGAAGGAGCTACTAGAGCTTCACTGGGATGCAAACAATGAGGGCATGGTTTGGACCGAAGATGGTAACCCATTGCAAGGCTTGACTGGGGGTGGCGAACGAATTGAATGGATCCTGCCTGAGAAGTTCAGAGATGGGAAAGAACATACTATATACATTGAAATGGCATGCAATGGGATGTTTGGAAACGCCCCAGGTGGAGACTCTATTCAGCCACCTGACCCAAACAAATATTTCCAATTAGGCAAAGCAGATATTGTTGCGGTTAATGTCGAAGCTCGCAATCTATACATTGATATGTGGGAGATTGGAGATGCTGCGAGAGAATTTCCAACCGATTCATGGGAGCAACACAAGGCGCTTAGAGTTGCCAACGAGGTCATTGATGCCTTTGAACTTGGAAACCAAGATTCCATTATCAATGGACGAAAGATTGCCCAGGAGTACTTGGGTAAAGACGCCAGTTCCTCGAAAGTCTACAAGTCGGGAAAAGAGCCATTGGTTTATGCAATTGGGCATTGCCATATCGATACATGCTGGCTTTGGCCTTGGGCCGAGACAAAAAGAAAGGTTGCCAGATCTTGGTCTAATCAATGCAACTTGATGGATCGCTACCCTGAGCATCGTTTTACCTGTTCTCAAGCCCAGCAGTACAAATGGCTCAAGCAATACTATCCATATGTTTTTGACAGAGTTAAGGAAAAGGTGAAGAAAGGCACTTTTCAACCTGTTGGAGGAAGTTGGGTCGAGCATGATACCAACCTGCCAAGCGGAGAATCGCTGGTCCGACAATTCGTTTATGGGCAGAGGTTTTTTGAGAGCAACTTCGGTGAGAGATGTCGAACTTTCTGGTTGCCAGATACTTTTGGTTATTCTAGTCAACTCCCTCAACTTTGCCGGCTTGCTGGCATGACGAGATTCTTCACCCAAAAATTGAGTTGGAACAACATCAACAAGTTCCCTCACACAACTTTCAATTGGGTATCTCTCGATGGAAGTCAGGTTATATGCCATATGGCGCCCGCGGAGACCTACACAGCCGAAGCCAATTTTGGGGACGTGCGAAGATCAGTCACACAACATAAGTCAATGGACCAGGATGAGACATCTCTTCTTGTCTTCGGAAAAGGGGATGGTGGAGGGGGGCCAACCTGGGAACACCTAGAAAAACTTCGACGTTGCCGTGGGATGGCTGACACTGTTGGCATGTTACCTAGAGTCCACATGGGAGATTCTGTTGAAGACTTCTTTGATCGGCTAGAAAAGAAAGCTTCTAATGATGTTGATTTGGTTACTTGGTACGGAGAACTCTACTTCGAATTGCACCGTGGAACGTACACTACCCAGGCGAACAACAAGCGCAATAACAGAAAGTCTGAAATCATGCTTCGCGACATCGAGTTATTGGCCACTCTTGCAAGCATCAAGTCTGGGTATAAGTACCCTAAGGAGGATATTGATGATATGTGGGAGGGTGTTTTGCTTTGCCAATTCCATGATTGTCTTCCCGGAAGCTCGATAGAAATGTGTTATGATGATAGTGATGAGGTAAGTTCATATAGCAAGGGATGCTATTGTTTAATGAGGAAAGAATGCTAACAATGGTGCAGCTTTATGCCAAAATATTCAAAACAGGTGAGAAGATCCTAAAAGATCTTCAAACCATCTTAGGTGTTCAAGAAGTGGATAAGTCGAATACCAAAGGTGGCTTGGTTGCTTTGAACACCATGCCCTGGCACCGAAGAGAACTCATCTCAATCGGTGACAACCAAGCTGGTGTTGCATGTGGTGACGGCAACTTACTGAAAATCAGGACGTTCAAGATTACTGAGACACCAGAGGTCACCGTTGAAGAGGTGAGAAGTGGAGTCTTCGTTCTCCAGAACGACCAATTGCGCGTCGAGGTCGAGGGCGGAGTCATCTCGTCTCTCTACGATCGTAGGACCGAGCGAGAGGTTATCGCGAAGGGAGGAAAAGGTAACCAGCTAGTCATTTTTGATGACAAGCCACTCTATTGGCAAGCTTGGGATGTTGAAGTTTACCACTTGGATTCTAGGAAGGAGCTTTCTCCAGGCACAACGAAGATCGTTCAACAAGATGCCCACCAGGTTAGCGTCATGACTGAGACGAAAATTAGTGACAAGAGCTGGGCCAAGACGTACATCAGTCTTTCAGCTGCTTTTAGGGGCCAGCAATCTTATGTCGAGATGCATAGCGAGGTTGAGTGGCAAGAAAGCATGAAGTTCTTGAAGGTCGAGTTCCCAGTTGATGTTAGAAACACTGAGGCTTCATATGAAACACAGTTCGGAATTATCCGCCGGCCAACTCATTACAACACAACGTAAGTTCTTTTTCTGCGGCTATTGAGATATTCTAATTGTATCTAGATGGGATATGGCCAAGTTTGAAGTGTGCTGCCACAAATTTGCAGACCTTTCAGAGAATGGTTACGGTGTATCCATTTTGAATGACAGCAAGTACGGTTTCGCAACCTGTGGAAATCTTATGAGGCTATCACTACTACGAGCACCGAAAGCACCAGATGCCCTTGCAGATATGGGACGCCATCATATTCGCTGGGCTATCCTCCCCCATGAAGGTGAATTGGGATCGACCACTGTGCATACAGCATTCAACTTCAATAATCCACTGAAACTTGTTCAGTCACCGGAGCCGCTGGAGGCTAGTGCATTTAGTAATCCTATCAAATTGACTGGAAATCCATCGCTCATTCTCGATACCGTTAAGAGAGGAGAGGATGATGAGGATGTCTCACGAGGAGAACTCAAGAAGAGGAAGGGTAAGAGCGTCATTCTCCGTATCTATGATAGTTTGGGAGGCAAGAGCAAGGGTGCGATTGAGACGACTTTGGATGTGCAGAGAGTTTGGAAAACGAATGTACTTGAGGATGATGAAGAGGAATTGAAATTCTCAAAGGGCAAGATTGATATTGTTTTGCGACCTTTCGAAGTCGCCACTTTCAGATTGCAGCTCTGAGCGTGAAAAGAGGAGGTGTTGTTGGCATGGGAACCTAGGAAGTGGGTTTAGTTATGAGCTGTATATTTTAAGATGAAAATATGAATCAAAGATGCATCACAACATATGCGAGTGCAACACTATTAGGTGGATTCTCGTTCCTACAGAACTCGTATATTTCTCTCAGCCTCACACAAATCCACATAGATAGAAACCATCGACACGAGATTGGAATCATAGTCAGGAAACTTGGAATTGGTCATCTTTTCTCTGCAGGTTTGTGTAGCCACACAGCCTCAATTCTAGTGGGACCTAGAAATCAAGTTCTTTATTCGACTTCACTAATCACCACTACGATGGATGGCATGATCGGATGAAATCCAGCCCCCAACTGCTGGTTTCTAGACACAAACTTTGCCTCAAGACGAAAAGCCTACAAACTACCAATCATTACCGGCTCTGACCGAGGAAATGATACCTTTGTCAGCACTAAATTCGCCCCAATCCCGACTTCCCCTTTTTAGCAGTTGAGCCGCTTCCGTTGGTGGCGCAGCCCTGCGAACCCCTGATATAGAGCTTAAAATCGAGGCTAAAATGTGGATCTCACTGTGGGGAAGATTAAATTGTTTCATCCTCCTCCTTCTGCACTACCTTTCAATCACAATGTGTGAGAAAGCGCGTGGCCCATGAGCTGTTTTCCCCTTCTAGTCCTTTTGCTTCCTTTATCATTTAAAGTTGTGGAGCCTATGCTTACTAGTGCAAGCTCCACCGATGAGAGGATTGCTTTTCGTACCAAAGTGTACGGCGTAGAATGGGGAGCCTCCTCATTTGATTCTATTCCGGGCTGAGGGAAGAGAACATGGAAAAATAGGTAGCATATATCTTGATCGTCCCTTCATTTCATTGTAACTTCTGTTTCTTGCCCATCACATTCTTTCGTGTCCATCTCACATTCGTTTTTTCTTATTGGGTCATCATGAAGTTCTTTTCTACATGCCTGGCGGCATCAGCGCTCCTTGTGTCAGCGGTCCAAGCTGCAGACAAATATGTCTTCGCCCACATCGTAATGGGCAATACTGCTGCTCACAACACTACTACCTGGGCAAATGATATCTCCCTTGCCAAAGCAGCCGGTATTGATGCCTTTGTGTTAAATATCGGATTCGGAGACGCAAACAACGAGATCCAAGTCGCGAATGCCTTTTCTGCAGCGGAAACGCTTGGCTCGACATTCAAGCTATTCTTCTCATTCGACTATCTTGGAGGGCCGAGGGGAGCATGGCCGGTGACGAATAGTGATGCTGATTCAGTCACGGGATTCATAAACAAGTACAAGGGAAGCGCAGCATACTTCCGATATAGTGGAAACCCTATGGTGAGCACATTTGAGGGTACTGGAAATGTGGCAGATTGGGCACCTGGCGGAGCTATTCGCTCTGTAACAGGAGCATTATACTTTGTTCCCGACTGGACCTCTCTCGGCCCTTCAGGAGCAGCCGCCAAATCTGCCAACTTCGAAGGAGCTTTTAGTTGGGATATGTGGCCTAATGGGGCTACGAACAAGACTGCTGATAGTGATAAGGCGTGGGTTAGTGCTTTGGGAAGCAGCAAGAGCTTTATGATGGGTGTCAGCCCATGGTTCTTCCACAGTGCTTTGCCAGGCGAGGAATGGGTCTGGAGGGGCGATGATCTGTGGGCGGATCGCTGGCAGCAGGTTTTAGCTGTTAACCCAACATTCGTCGAGTACGTTCACCTATATTCTATTTCAAGTACCTTTTTTACTAACAATCAAAACAGAATCGTCACATGGAATGACTATGGAGAAGCCCACTACATTGGCCCTCTCCCCCCAACTTCTGAAATTCCTACCAACTCTCCCCAATACGTAAATAATATGCCTCACGACTCCTGGCGCGACTTCCTCCCCTACTATATCGCTGCCTACAAAGGCACACCCCTCACCCCTACCCGCGACCAAATGCAATACTGGTACCGCCTCTCGCCATCAGCTGGCGGTTCTCCATGCAACGTAAACGGAAATGCTGTATCTCAAGGTCAAACAACTGTTGACCCTAACACCGTCATGGAAGATGGTGTGTTCTTCAGCGCTATTTTGACTGCTGATGCGACGGTTACGGTACAAATTGGAACTGCGGCTGCAGTGAGCTTTGCGGGGAAGAAGGGCATTAATCACTGGAGTATGCCCTTTGGAGGAAGAACGGGCGAGACGACGTTCAGCGTGGTGAGGAGTGGAAGTGTAGTAAAGAGTGGAAAGGGGGCTGCGATTGGGAGTGGATCTACATTAAGTAGTGGGTGTGTGAATTATAATGCTTGGGTGGGGAGTTTTTAGATGTGATAAAAGCCGCAGATAGTGTACATGTTTAGAAAGGGAAAAAATATCCACCACTTATGAAAACAAGTTCCAGAAGAGAGTGAAATGAACACACACCAAAGAATACCTTCAAGGAGGCGTAAGCGAACCCCCATTGTTGCTAAGTCTTTGGGCACTGTTGTAGGTGGATGATTCTTGAGGCTCGCGTTGATGACTTTTAATCATATAAATAGCCATTTAAGTACGATTTCTACAATATCAACCTCTATTCCTTAAAGTGACAACGGTAATCCATAATCGACCCTAGATTAGAGTTTCACGCTTGAGCCCAAACCAAGCTTGATGTTATGCCATAGCTAGCTGAATTGAAAGGGAAGCAGCACTAGCCATGAAAAGCGCTTGCCCAAGCTTGATTATGAATCCAGCGCATTCTAACCTTCGGATTGAGCGCACGGAATTTCTTGCTTTTGAACTGTGTGGGTTTTTGAGAGGTTTGTTTTTATATTTTGGCGCAGATGAGGCTATTCGCTTACTTTACTCTCATAGAATCCCAGACTGGCATATAAATTCGTGAATCGGGGAAAAGTCACTAGTATTTGGCGCGTAATGGATATGTCTTACAGAAATAAAATATTAAGTTTCCTCGGGCGCATATACCCTCCCCCCCCTTAATCTTTTATGTAAATTCACTATATCAACTACTTGTCTAAGGATCATGCCGAAACCATCCTTTACCCATTTATTCCCCGCACCCCACTCATATCGCAGTTATCATATATAAAGTCAAGTAAACGGCCTAGTTCTGACAGGATCTGGGACAGGTTGACTCTCATGGTGCAGTAGTCATGAATCCCTCCACCAAAGCCAAGAGGGGCGAAAGCGAATCCTAGTACGATCAGATTATTGATAGAACAAACTAGATTGAATTCAGAGTTCCTCGGTTTCTCCGCTCAACGGAGCAATTTATTTTACCAGTTTTTTCCTTAGAAGTTTTTTCTGAAGATGAATAATAACTATTTTTTATAATTCTTCATTATCACTTAAACTTTCTAGTCAGTAAGCGGTGACTGTGATGATGCACTATTTGAATGACCACCTAGTAGGCTCAGCCAGATTTTAAAGAGGAGAGCAAAATTCCATTTATGTTCATCTAGTTAATCAACTTCCGTATTTCAGCCACCTCCTTCATTTTAATACCTCCTCACATTCTCATAAAAATACACATCTTAACCTTCCCGTCAGTCATCCATCACGACAAGTTCGGATCCTTTATCTCCCCCTCCCTTGGTGCACTCTCCGCCATCGTCCCACACTTCCTACACTTCCTCCTCTCCTCGCTCCCCTTGAACTCATTAACGGCCTCCTTAATCTGGCTCCCCAAATCCGTACAATGGAAACTCGCCTCATCCACAATACCTTGGCAATTCGTGCAATACCATCTTAACCTGTCAATGCTTCCTTCCGGTCTTTTCTGTTCGAGAACTACACCAACAGTGTTTGCGAACCGTACAGGGTTGTGTGGCGTGTTTGGAGGGAGGAGAAACATCGATCCTTCGGGGATTATGATGTCGCGAAAGTTAGGGGTGGGAAAGGAGTCGGAAGGAGGGGTGGGGTGGTGGGATTTTGATGGGGAGGGGGCAGAGGTGTCGACGACCTTGAGGAGCATGGCACCCTTGTATTGGTAGAACCATTCGGCGGTTTCGTTGATGTGATAGTCTGTTCGAGCATTGGGGCCGCCTACTATCTACTTGCATTTAAGGTTCGGGTTCATTTTAGGGACTGAGTTGGATAGTATAGGGACGAACCATGACAGTAAAATCATCATTGTATACGCAATAGTTGTTGATAGGCGGTTGGAGGAGGTGGGAATTCTCCTCAAGCCTGTGCCTTAATTAGCCATCGTCTTAATTTGTGGATTAGGTGAGCCTACCATTTTGGCAGATTCAATGGTACACCAAGCATTTTGGATATGTGGTTTTTGTTGGACAACTATGTAGTTATGGAGGTGGTAGACTGAGTCGCGGATTTCATCGTCTACCCCTCCATGCACCAGCCGAATACAGGGGCGTCTGCTTATCACTCCAAAACGCCGATAGACCACCCCCTCTTGGGTTACCGTAACCCCTAAAAACTACATAAGAATTACTACAAGACATGGTTTCAACTCCTAATCAAAAAGCTCTCAGACGAAGAGTAGTTGTGATGCTAAGAATTGAGTCATAAATCCTAGTTTAACAGATTATAGCCGTTTTATAGAAGTAAAGGTAGCCTTGGGTCAAACAGTGCTGAAATGGATTGATACAGATACTATCTTTCTAATTACTCTAGCGGATCCCTCTACAAAGCTGATTTCTCATATATGCACTCGTCTAGAGTGATCTGTGCTGGGTATAGCCTATGCATATCCGTCCTTGGGTACTTGTAAACCTTGGGACTGAATTGTAGCTCGCAACACCAAACAATGGTTATACGTGAAGGCTTCAAAGGACTGTAACTTTACTATACTATCGCTATAAAAAAAACCAAATGAAAATAACCATAGTACATTGATTGAAAATTTCAATTTTGCTTAGAAGAATGATACTGTACGAGCACGTGCCATCACATGATAAGATAAGATTTCATTTGTAAGCTAGCTTTGTTTTCTCCACTCCTGTTGAAGCTTTGCTTTCACAATTCCTGCTACCTTTTCAACTGCCCACCCCTGGGGCACGCTTTTCCTTCCGAACCGCGCAACATGCCATTTAATGATCTCGATTATGAGGAATTTAGCAAAGATTTAATAACCAACTTCAATATACTCGCGGATGAAGTCCAGCTTCTCAGCGATCGAAACACAATTTTGCAGTACAAGCTGCAGTATGCTCATTCAGAGGTACCTTCAACTCCCTTTTCTTTCGACCTGTTGCACCTGCCCTACATGATGATAAACTTTAGCTCTAGATCTGGAGTTGCAAAGCAACGACGACCGACACTAACCATGTATACTGACCTTGGACATTGCCTCATCATTCTTCCCTTGAAGTACTCTACATTCCTGCCTCCATACTGACGAAGCTTCCAACAGTATCAGCTCTTAGCTGACAAGTATGCTCCTTCCAACCCGGAAATATCGAGCAAACTCGCAAAGCTACAACTGCCGCCGGATTTACAAGTGACAAGCCCTGACAGAGCTGGCTTTGTTCCACTACCACTTCGCAATCGGGGCTGCTCGAAACAAGAGACTGCTGTCGCTATTCGTGACGGTCGGAAAGCAGCCCAAAGACTGGCAGCTCTGGGCGGAAAATCAACCGGATCTACCTCTATATCCGGGACAAGCAGTAATATGAGACTGTCGGCTCGGCGAACTTCATTATCGACTGTTCTGGAGCAAGACTTTACCGTTCCTGGCAAAAAGAGCTCACTTCTGTGTCCATTCGCACCTTCAAAAAGTGAGAAGGATAGCACAATGGAAGCTGTTCGTCCCCTTACACCTTCTGATCCGAAAGATACAACTCCACACAAGTCTAGAGATCCAATATGTGCAGCCATGTATGCAGAAACCATATCCTCTCCACCTCCATCAGTGACCGCCTCCGCTGCGAAATGTCCTATTCGGTATCTTGATCAGCACTCTCCCGAAGAGGTTGCTCGATATTTCGAAACCCACAAGCATGAAATCCCGCGAAGCCACGAAATATGTGTAAAGCGGTATCAAAGAAATGAGGAAGATATCAAGAAATTAGATGCAAAATACGGCAATCTTGTCAGCATGATTCAGGGATTAGGAGAAAAACATCAAACTTTCTTACCCGAGAAGCAAGAAGTCGAAGACGTGGATGTGGACGTGGGCCGATCATCAAATGAGCGGGTAGAGAATTGGGCAAACAATGTCAGTGCTGATGGTATTGGCCAAGAGGAGGAAGAGCCTCAGCATGATGAAGATGATCGGGAGAGTAGATTTGATAGGCCTCTTAAAGAGGTTCGAGTTGGGGAGTCACCGAGCCGGCCTTGGGGAATTTCTGTGCCAATCTTTGACCCTCCTGAGGACCACCGACCTGTCTCGCCACCTCCAGCACCTGTATCAGCGGACCACATTCCAAAGCCAGCAGGGAAGTGTCCTTTTGGGCATGGACAAGGTGTGAAGGCTGAGGCTCAGTCGGATGTGCCTCAAATGGAACAATATGAAGAACGGCTTGAGGAACAACCTTTAAGGAAATGCCCATTTGGTCACGGTCAGGGCCAAGAGAAACCAGCAGAGAACCCGCGCCAAATGTCTCCCCACCCAAGGTCTTCTCCCCAGATTCAAGCCCAACCTACCTTCATTCAACCTCCACCTGTTCCTCAGATGATGAGTAATGGAGGTAACATGCCACAAATGATATTCACCGGTCCGGTATTCATTGGATACCCTATGGACCAGGCTATAAGTTTCATGAACCAGTACCGAGGTACACAGTGACAAAGAGTTTGTATTTGATAGTTTAGCGTTGGCGTTTGTGAGTACGAATCAGGGGTTTAAGCATATTTGGGAGCGAGCATTCACAATAGGACTTCTAATTTGAAGCGATGGTTTGAGGCATATCAGTCTTTTTCACGATAGAGCAATGACATATATTCTTCTAATGCAACATAATCGTTTCAACTCGGTCATGTCCAACTTTCGGGCTCTATTTCTATATCCACTGTACCAAAACGCCTCTCGCCACCCAACCCCCGTAAACCGATCCATAGAACCCAATAGCAGTGCAAGCAAATGATGATGAGTTATAATATGTCTACACCTTCCCTTTCCCCTTCTTTACAGGCTCGTCTAGATCGCCCCTCGAAAATGGATCGTCATCATCCGTGAAATCATCGCTGTAGCCCCGGTCCCCTCTCTCCTCGTCTCTGTCAAATCCTTCTTCATTATCCCATAGTGAGATATCATCATCGTTCATCAACCCTGCGGAATCCATCTCATCACCGTCCCCATCAGTATATACCCTCTCTCTCGGTCTACCACTCTCTCCTCTCCCTGCTTCGAGCTCCTCGACCTCTAACTCCTTGGCTCGAGTCATGGTTCGGTTGTAGATTATGTAGCCTACTGCTGCTCCGAGGATAGCTCCGAAGGCTATGGAGATGTAGTTTATGGCTTTCGTTGACCCATCCATCTTATCACCTGTTTCCGCAATAGCTGCTAGCCGGCTGCCGATGAATACGTGGATTAATAGCTTTGGGCTGGCTATTGCTGTAGCGGCCGCAAAACTCATGGGATGTACAGTATGAAATGTCGACATAGCAGCATTACTCAAACTATATGGCAATGGACAGAGCCTGATCATGCACAAAATCTTAATCCCATCGTGCTTCAACGTCAACGCCAATGCCTCAAACCGCTTATCTTCCCCAACCAATCTATGCACATATCCTGACAGTATCGTCCTCGAAGCAATGAATGATCCGAGGGACCCGAGGACTGTTGCACTCGCGACAATGTACCACCCGTTTGGAAACCCGTAAACGAAACCGGAGATTGTGACACATGTCGAGTAGCCGATCATGGGAGGGAAGGCAGCAATGAATGTTAGCAGCCAGAGGATCGTCCATCCGCCGGGGAGATCGTGCCATTTCTTTGCTACAGGAGCTAGGACATGGAATATCCTTTCGCTGTATACAAGGAATAATATCATGAGGACATGTATAACCACGAAAGCTACTACGGCTAGGATTTGCTGTATAAGCGACAGAGCTCGGAATGTCTTTAGGAATTTCCGCTGTATGCTGGAAGCATTTTTAAGAATTTGGGTGTAGGTTGAGGTTGGGCGGGAGGACTGCGAGTATGGGTTTGAGGTTCGGCGATTGGAGGAGATTCGGTGGGACCATGGGGGGCGGGGGTCTCTTCGTTCGGGTGATGGGGAGTCGATTGGGGAGTCGATAGGAAGGGCGAGGGCTTTCGCTGTAGAGCTGTAGTCTGCTGGCATTTTGGAGGTTGTTGGAGGTACTTTGAGACAGCTGGGTTGAAGTGGGCGTCTTTGGGGTTCGAGGCTACCTTTGACGATTCATTTGGTGTTGGAAAGGTATTTTTGAGAAATGGCTGTTGATGAATATGGGGAAGTATATTGTTGCTGGTGTTGATGTTTAGGGTTGTCGTTTGGATGTGGTAACCGTGCTGGAGAGTTTCAAACGAACGGGTTGCTTACGGTGGCGCAGCTTGTTGCTCGCAACGAAAATAGAGGCCACAAACAGGTCTTTGGGATAGCAGGAATTAGTGGTTTCGCAAACAGGCGGTTGATAGTTGGAATATTCACACTGGTGTCTAGGGGTTCTAGGTCTAATCCTCTAACATGGTTGCTTTGAACCGATAGTGACGTATTATACGAAGTCGGCGATATCAATCCCAAGTCCGATGTCACTTTTGGCGTGAATTGGATACCCGTCTTTATCGCAAGGCATGACAACGGCTGTTTCTCAAATTAAACCATTCCACCGACCGACAATATGAGCTTGAAGTAAGTTCAGCCTTCGCCGATGCATAACAACACAATGGTTATAATAATATTATTATCTGTATATGTTCAGTATGGAGCTCTCGGAGTTGATGCTTATGTAATACTCGATTGATAACGAAGTGGGGTTTCTTCGTTCCATCTGCGCGTTCTCAGAAGCTTCACTGGTAGCTGAACAACTGTGACTGGTTGAGATCCCATAGTATAATAACGTGAGCAGGTCGTGATATTTGGTGAATATATGGTACTTGATTCTCGTGTGTAGTAAATATCAAATCTCTCCGATAACTTTACTCAAGTCCAACATCTTATTTGTTTCAATTCTTCACAAATTGAGTACTTAGTACTTGATGCCAAGCATATCCCTAGCGTGCCCCCGGATTCCCAGCCCTCACCTCCAATCCTCACCCTGATTCTGCATATACTCGCCTTCGTTGGCTTACTCTCCTTCTTTTTCCTCCGTCATGGTTCCTTTGGAGCGCAAGTTGACGATGTAAGAGCCTGGTGCCTTTCGTTGTCGTCTTACCCGCATCGCACAATATCGCCAGCTTGCGCCATTTGCTTATTGCATTCAGCGCGCTCCTTCCTCGGACATACCACTCATCGCCGCGCCTTTCGCCTTCCGTTTCTACGTTTATTTCCTACTTACTTCACGTCGATTCACAGGCTCATAGCCTCCCTAATTTTCTCGAAATACCACCAGGATGGTCTCCGACGATACGTACGAGACCTGCCTGCCCCTGCTCCAGGATGAGGCTCTAGACGATGAAGAAAGGACAGACAGATTGCAGGAGCTACTGGAGAAGGAAACTACACTCACTGGAACTGCTCTCGAAAATGTCGTCCTAGATGTTTTGTGGAGATATCGAGAATCAACCACAAATCCGTCTTCACCCCCGCCCTTGCGACACACGATATTGCGCCGCCCATCACCTG
Source organism: Tricladium varicosporioides (assembly GCA_021365295.1). Classification (NCBI taxonomy): domain Eukaryota; kingdom Fungi; phylum Ascomycota; class Leotiomycetes; order Helotiales; family Tricladiaceae; genus Tricladium; species Tricladium varicosporioides. The sequence goes on from JAJTIW010000023.1 coordinate 804,142, forward strand.
CTCCCTGGCAGATTCCCCGTGGAAGCTCAGGCACACCAGTCTCTTCTTCACCTCGACTAGGAGTTAGCCCTCTTGCACCGCCTGGGTTCATTCCGCAGTCTTTTAATCGAACGAAGTCTTCGACGGCATCTCCTTTCACCTCCCCCCGCCCATCGCCCCGACTTGCTTTTTCCAGTCCTGCCATACCTCATAGCCCTAGTCTACAAGCATACGAGTTCCCTAGAGACACAAGTCCTACACAAGATATATACGGGGACTTTGGAAGTGATAACGTGGATTGGCTTGTCGGTGATGATGGGAGCAATACGCCTTCATCAAATGGTGGGCCGAGCGGTCTCAACGCAGCTGCGGCTGAATACATATCACCACAGCAATCTGACATGAGTCCATATGACATGCTACGATCAATATTAGGCCCTGGAAAATCGGATGAGGAAATTGAAGCTGCACTTGCTGTTCATGGCTATGATTTAAGCGCTACCATAAACGCGTTTATCGAAGGACAAGCTACGGATGGGACCACTACTCCAGCTCAGGCCGATGCCAAAGCAATTCTCATTGGAAAGTCTATGACAGCTGAGATTCCTCGTCCTATCACACCCGCTGGACAGCAACGGAGCGGTGTTGTCTGTAGGTTTTGGTTGTCCACCGGACAGTGTCTGAGGGCAGATTGTAGATTCAGCCATGATCTCAGTAATCACATATGCAAGTAAGTGTTTTCTATTTTTGAGCTCGATAATAGTATATACTCATCAATCTAGATACTGGGTTATGGGGAATTGCCTTGCTGGTGATACTTGCATATTCTCGCATGATCCTTCGCATTTCATGAATCGTCTTGCCCTTGACGAAAGTAGCACTCCTCCACTCCAACAGCCTGGCTTCCAGTTCACGGACTATAATGCATTCCCAACCTTACAAGGTGGCCAGGAACAATGGCAAAATCCGTATAGCTCCACAAATGCCTTCAGCAACTATCAAGGAGCTACTTTTACCCCTCCTGGTTTTAAAGGGCTACAAGGTTACGCAAGTGATGGATCTAGTCAAAGATCAAGACCTAGTAGCCGACAACAAACCCGAGACAATGCTGCCCCTTCACTCGATGACACAGAAGCCTTTCCTTCGCTTAGCGCAGTCGCAGCCAAGGGTGGAAAGAAGCATCATGGAAAAAGAGGAGGTCACGGCCATAACCATAAGGAGAATTCTCACCCTAGCTCTCTTGCTGAAGTTGTAAAGATGTCTCCCTCTCCTGGCCCAGGACTTATGAGACAGGATATGAAGAAAATGGGTAGAAACGGCAGTTCAACCAGTATTCGTAATGGCGAGAACAGTGTAGCAGCTCAAGCTATCCCTAGCCCTCAACATGTCCCTTGGCTGGAAACTGGCGAAAGAGCCAATAAAGCATACCTCAAAGCCCGCCAAGATGCGATAAAGCATGGCGGCTTGAGGAATAAATTTTTGCAAAGGTAAGCGGTTCTCCAAAGTTCAAAATTCACATTGCTAACATAATATAGTGCTGCTCAAGCTTGGAATCGCAACGATGCTCGTGCCGCAAAGGCTCTGAGTCTTCGAGGTCAAAGCGAGAATGACCTCATGCGAAAAGCTCATAGAGAGGCCGCACGAGAACTATATGAAGAGCGAAATAAGAACAGTGGAATGAGCGCCGAGCTCTACGTTGATCTACATGGCCTCCACCCGGAAGAAGCAGTTGAGTACCTCGAACGTGTTCTCCTTGAAAACCAAAAAGAAACGAGACCAGTCTACGCAATTACTGGCACAGGTCATCACAGTAAGAACGGCAAGGACAAAGTCGGCAAAGCTATCCGAAATTTCCTCAACGAGTGGCGATATGCTTATCGTGAATTCTCTGTCCCAGGCGATAGAAACAACGTAGGTGGTATTTTGGGCATTGATGCAAGGTCATGGGACAAGTCACTGGCTCGAGAAGGACAAGGGCAACCCGCACCACCGGAGCCCGAGAAGGAAGAGGTTGATATTCTTAGCCAGGGACATACCATTGGGCAGGGAAAGATGAAGTTATTAGTCAGAGATCAGTCGAAAGGTGGGAATCGATAACATTTTTGTAATGGAGAAAGAATAAACAAATCAGTAAAATATGCTGCTTCCCTTTCTCGATTTCTTATGTTGTTAAAATTTCTCCTCGGGCTCTCGCTTGGCGCTTCCTTGGTTGTGTCACTTGTGTTCATATAATGATCTTTGACACGGAGCCTTGCTCTATGTGAGATGAAACGAGTTCAAGTATTCCCTTCCTCTCTCCTATGTAGCCTACATTGGCAAATAACTTCCCTGCTTCTTGCAAACCTTATAACCATTTTCTCAGTGTGGCCTCTTTCAACTCTTTTGCACTCAACTTTAACAACAGTTCGTTAGACCTCGTATCACGATCGTCGTCTTTTCCAAACAACATCACTACTCCATACTAACAGCCGCCAACATGATCGCAATCCCAAGCTTCTTAAGGGACGTCGATTCTGTCTAGAGAGGCAGGGGCAATATATCGATCTCATCATACCCATACGAACGAGATCCCAGGACCTAGAAGGGCCTTATAGATTTACCTTTTCAAATACGGACTAGGGCCCTGAGTTCAAATCTTGAGCGCGAAAAGGCTTTCTTACGTATCAAATGATCTTGAGATTGGCACAAGCATTGTTGACGGCTGGTTGTGATTTGTTCTTTTTGGGGGCCAGACTTCAACCATGTATATCTCCAACACCCCACTTCAGGTTGGTCTTAAAGGTATTGACTAGGGTCGTAGAGCTACGTGAGCGCTTTTGGGGCTTCTAGCACTTCTAGAATATACTAGCGATCCATTAAAATTATTATAAGTTCAACAGGACCGCGCTAATACTTCCCTGCACATCATTTCTGTGTGTCTAGGTAACCTTAATGTTCTTCCGATCTTCCCATATTAGCTCTTTTTCTCTATCACACACATCAACAACCACTTAAAAATGCAAGGGTTTGAAATGGAATTTAAGTTGGGGAACACTCTTAGATAGGTATTATGCTAAATTGGTTCAGCAGCTTTATTCTTCGCTGAAAATTTTGAAAATGAAATTCCATAGGACGCAGAAGGGGTATTTGTACAGTATGTGTGGGATGGTAGGAATAAGGTTATCTTGATAGGGACATCACAACAAGATGATTCATACGAGATAGCGTAATGACCTGAGGAGAGTAAGTAGTGGGCAAAATAAAATCTATTCCACTATAAGAACGATCTTTTTCTAGAAGCAAGATCACAATAATTTTTAGAAGAAAAGCTGCAACGTGACTTCCCCGTCTAGCCTACTCCATCTTAAGCCTCTCAAACTGACCAATGGTCTCCTCAAAGGCCTTTGCTTCGACCTCTAAATCGACGAGCTTCTTTCTCTCCACCTCCTGTAGCTCCTTGCTGACCTTAGCCTGGTATGCCTCGTCTTTCAAGATCTTGCGTTGCTTTTCGAGTCCCTGCTTAGTCTTCTCGAGTCTCTTGGTGGCTTTGGCAATTTCGGCATCGATGTCGACACGGCCCTTAACGTGGAGGAAGACTGCTGCCGCGGAGGAGACGGAGAATACGACGCAACCCGCTGGGCGCTCCGATCCTTGTGAAAGAATGGTGATAGAGGAGACGCCTTTACCGGAGAGAGAAGTGATTGACTGGAATTGGGCTGTTGCCGTGTTGTGGGAGGTGGCATCGTTGACTTGAACAAATACTGTGATCTATTGTTAGCTTTAAGTTTAGTCTTCTACAGGAAGTACTACTAACCCTGTCCTTCATCTTTGATTGAGTACTCGGCCATCAGTGACCGAATACCCTTAGAAATATCAAGGACAAGCTGATACGCCTCTTCAGACTCGGGACTATCCATTTCAGAATCGTATGTTGGGTATCTAGCAAGAACAATCGATGGTGTCTTATCCTCTGGACGACGGGGTAGTCGCTGCCATAGTTCTTCTGTCAAGAAGGGCATATATGGGTGGATCATAGTGAGGGCGCCTTCAAGAGCGGTGTACAAAGTGTTAATTGCCGAAAGCTTCTCTTCATGAGTTCCATCTTGCAAAATTGCCTTCGAGTTTTCAATATAGACATCGCAAAGATTATTGTACCAGTATTGGTAGACGATATTTGTTGATCTCATGAATTCTCGATCTCCTAGAGCCAGGTTGATGTCTTTGGCGGCAATTGTCAACTTATGAAGAATCCACTTCTCAGCTAAGGACTCCTTCCCAGTAAGTTTCCCAGTCTTTTGAGGAACAAAGTCTGCATCTAATTTGCCAAGCACATATTTCGTAGCTTGGTAAATCTTGTTACAGAACTTCCGGTATCCGTGAATGACCCGTACATCGAAGGCAATATCCCCACCACCAGTTGTGTACGACACAAGAGCAAAACGAAGCGCGTCTGTGCCACACTGCGGAATTCCATCCGGAAAAGCAGACTTCTGGTACTTTGTGGCTTTCTCGACCTCGTTAGGTGCTAGATTTCCAAGGGCAAGCTTCTTGTGTAGGTCGTTCAGGGTGATACCTTCAATAACATCTTGAGGATCGATGACATTACCAAGAGACTTCGACATCTTACGGCCCTCCGAGTCACGAATTAGAGAATGGCAATATACCTCCGTAAAAGGTACCTTGCCTGTGAGCTTGAGGCTGAACATAACCATACGTGCAATCCAAAAGAATAGAATGTCCCAACCAGTCTCCAAAACAGATGTTGGAAACAAGGTTTCCAGGTCGTGAGTCTTGTTTGGCCACCCCATCGTGGCAAAAGGCCAGAGACCAGACGAGAACCATGTATCTAACACGTCCTCATCTCGTTTTAGTGTGAAGTTCTTCCCTGGCAGAGCCTTTCTTGCTTTCAATTCAGCTTCCTCTTGTGTTCTGCCTGCAAACCACCGCTCACCATCCGCCTCGTTATTCTCCTCACCATAAATATGAGCAAAGTACATTGGTGCTTGATGACCCCACCAGAGTTGTCTAGACAAACACCAATCATTGACATTTGACATCCATCTGATGTAGCTCCTCTCTGCAGTCTCGGGAAGAATCTTGATCTCACCTGAAGTGACGACCTTTAGGGCATTCTCAGCCATATCCTTCATCTTCATCCACCACTGCGGCTTCATGAGAGGCTCAATGATATCCTTCGATTTTTCACAAAGTGGCACGGTCATTGGGTTATCTTTCTTGTCAACATACAATCCGACCCTCTTCAAGTCTTCCTGGATTGTGTAGCGAACGTCGAATCTCTTCTGTCCAACATAGGCACCCGTGTTGTCATTCATCTTGCCATCGTCTGTTAAAATGTTGATAAACTCAAGATTATGTCTCTGGCCAAGAGCAAAATCGTTCGGATCGTGAGCAGGGGTGATTTTCACAGCACCACTGCCAAAGTCCTTATCGACGTAATCATCAGCAACAATTGGCAGTAATCGCCCCGGAATAAAAGGATGAACAGCCTTCTTTCCAACAAGATGTTTGTATCGCTCGTCATCTGGGTGCACAGCGATACCAGTATCTCCAAGCATGGTCTCTGGACGGGTGGTGGCAACTTCGATTTTCTCGTCGGTGCCTTCAATTGGATACTTGAAATACACAATAATACCAAACTCAACCTTCTTATCGTAGCCAGGAACGTCGAGGAGTGTACGACCGGCAAGTTCCTTATTCACAACCTCGAGGTTCGAAAGCGCAGTGTTGAGCTTTGTGCACCAATTTACGAGCCTATTTGCTCGGTAGATAATACCTTCGTCATGTAGTGTGACGAAAGTCTCCGTAACAGCCGCTGCAAAGTTTTCATTCATCGTGAAAGCTTCACGTGTCCAATCGAATGAGCCGCCCATTCTTCGTAGAACAGTGTTGATTTTGTGGTGATATTCGTTTTTCCAATCCCAAACAGTCTCTACAAACTTTTCTCTTCCCAGGTCATGACGAGTCTTTTCCTGTCGACGCCACAACATATTCTCAACCACGCTTTGAGTCGAAATACCGGCATGGTCGCACCCAGGAAGCCACAGTGTCGTCTTACCATGCATGCGATTCCACCGAATCATTACATCTTGAAGAGCATTACCCAAAGCATGGCCCATATGTAGATTTCCAGTAACGTTTGGTGGTGGTTCGACAATAACAAACGACCCTTCTGGCTTGACCTTACCATCTGCGGTGAATTCGGGCTTAAAGAATCCTTCCTTTTCCCACCAAGAATACCATGCAGACTCAACAGCAATGGGATTATAGGCTTTGTATTGAGGGTCTTCGAAAGGTTTGATAACTTTGAGGGAGTTTAGCAATTAGAACAAAATAATTGCCAGGATTGCGGGGTAAAGTACTCTTCTTTTGTCCAGCAGGAGTATCTTCGACATACACGGGCAAGATATCCTCCTCTGCTTTTTTCTCGGCCTTTGCCTTCTTCTCCTTGCTCTTGCTGGAGGTAGCAGGTGCAGCACTGGCAGCTTTTGCTTTCTTCTGGTCGAATTTGGCTTGTTTCTCGGCCTTCTTTCGTTCTCGCTCTACTGTTTAAATTGGAATTAGCTTCTGCCCTTGATATCGGTTTTACTCATATTGGCATAGATATGCCTTACATTCTTTTTCTGTCTTCACCTTCTTTTCACCCTCAGCAGCAGCACCAACCTTACTTCCGGCATCCTGCCCTGGTACATGAGAGCCTGTAGCACTCGATTTCGCAGCTTCCGACACAGCGGCTTTCAATTCGCTTGAAACAGGGGGTGGATTTCCAGAAATCGAGCCAGTTTCTTCCCCAACTGTAGACCTTTGTTAGAATTATGTGCGTAAGTCGCAAAGATGAAGCCTACTTGGGTTATAAGAGGTAGCATTGGTCGCCATTCTGGCAAGTGGAGTGTAGAATGTAAATCTGTATGGCGACCTGCGCACCCAGAGCGCTCGAGAAAGGATTCGGGACGTCGTAGTGGCGTCTCTCTCGGAAAAATTGAGGCTTCTAGGAGTGGTCACCAAGATATTCAAAGCTGTGGTTTTTGGTCGAAATATTGTGTTGAATATGACTCGACGCGGTGTCCCGATCAATTTTCCTCAGCCATTTAGCAGGCTAGCCTCGCCTCAAGGCTGAACTTCAGTTTTCGCGTCGCGTTCTCATCTCTTTCGAAACATTTCAGCATCACCATTAACATTTCATATCATCCATCACTCTTGTCTGTGCACGCCCTACGTAGGCCCGCAGGGTTTGTTAAGTGGAGGGGGTTCAGCGCATGTTGAGATCTTCGGTGTTCACAACAATGGCTATCACTGCACTTCCCCAAGCAACAGTGCATCTGCTCGGTTCTGCCCAGGCTCTTACAACTCCTACTTCTCTTGTTAAAGAACTCATCGATAATTCCCTCGACGCAAAAGCTACTTCCATTGACATTCTTATTTCTCAAAATACACTCGACAAAATTGAAGTTCGGGATAATGGCCATGGCATCCAGCAAGAGGATCTTGATTCTATTGGAAAACGTGGACATACTAGTAAATTACGGACTTTCGACGAGCTGAGGGCTATCGGAGGTGTGAGCCTTGGTTTTCGAGGGGAAGCTCTGGCAAGTGCCGTTCAATTGGGAGAAGTGTCCGTGATCACGAAAACCGATGGCGAAGCTGTTGCCACTACTGTCAAAATCAAACCGCCAGGCAAAAGTGACAGTAGAAGCCATACATCACATCCTGTCGGAACCACTGTCTGTGTCGTCAATTTTATGGCCAAACTCCCTGTCCGGAAGCAAACTTTCCTAAAGTCCGCACCCAAAACACTGGCAAAAGTTAAGGAGCTTCTTCAAGCATATGCATTTGCTCGACCAACAGTCCGATTTAGTCTGAAAGTAACCAAAGGAACCAAAAATGCTTGGACTTTTGCGCCTCGCCCGAACGACGGTATCAAAGAAGCAGTATCGCAGGTTATTGGAAGGAATGCTGCTTTGCAATGCATGGAGAGATCGTTAACATTCTCCGGAACTAAAGGAGATTCATGCGAAACTGGTAATACCTCTGGTGGTGTGGACGACCAAACTCCGGATAGACAATTTCAGATCGATGCGTTTCTACCAAAGCCCGGTTCTGATCTATCTAAGATTGGGCATGGTCAGTATTTATCGATCGACTCTCGACCAGTGTCACATGAGAGAGGAACGATGAAGAAGATTATCACAATGTTCAAATATTATTTGAAGGGGACTTTTGGAGACACGTCTGGACTTAAAAACCCCTTTATACGTCTAAGCATTAAATGTCCGGTCGCCAGCTACGATCCAAATGTGGAACCCGCAAAGGATGATGTTCTTTTCATTGATGAATTTCTCGTGTTGGAATCTGTTGAGAGTTTATTCAAGAGTGTGTATGGCGAGCAGTTTGTTGCGCCTCAGAAAGCTGTACCTTTCCTTAAAGATAAGGCTCCTGATGATTTCGATGTTCTCCTTGCTCGAAAACCGATAACACCATCATCGGGAAGCACAGTCCCTATATCACCAAATATTAATTTGAGACCTACACATTCATCCCTAGTTTCGTCATCTTTGCCCTTAGCAATAGCCAGCAAAGAACTAAACGAGAGTGCTAGCAATGCTGACGAATCTGACGAGGTACCTACGACTTGTCAAAGAAAGGGGGGTTTAGATACGTCCAAAGACTTCACCCAAGCAGTCGAGGATGTGGGCAATAAGAATCAATCCAACACGTCTCGAGTGCAATGGGCGGACGGCAATGGTTGTCTCCCAGCTCCAGAAGCCTCAAAGACCCCTCTCAATCCCTGGCTCATCGCTAAAATGGCAGCCAGTGTCAAAGAGAGTGTGACACAGCATCGATACCTTCCCCTTCCGGCCACTCCATCTTCTCAATGCCAGACATATGAGTCTGTGTTCGATCTAAACCTGCTAGAGTCTCAAAGATTCTCAAAGCAGCCTAGGAGGCGCTACAGTAACGAGTCCATCAGACCGCAAATTACTCGCCCTCTTGAGAACCAGCTCACCAAGAAGCAAGTAACCTCAAAGAAAAGAAGACACAGCAATGGAAGTACTAGTAAAGGGCGAGGACTGGATATCAGCACATCCCCTAACCGCCTGGATTTCTATGAAATAAGAGGTGTACCTGTGCCGTCATCACATTCAAATACAGCAACAGAGCATGAGATTGCTGAAACACTCTTTGTGGAAAATGAAGGTGAGACTTTCCAGGGACGCCGTGCGAACGACTTCATTAGTGCCCTCCATATGACCGCAAACCCTCTCCTGTCTCCACCTACCACACAAGGGTTTAAGAGATCTAAATCTAATGGAGTCAATAAACCTTTCGTAGCACCCCGGCCAGTTACCGAGATCACTTCGCCATTGGCAAACCTGCGTCAGCCCACATTGCCGGCTGACCTACAGACTAGATCGTTACGATGTTTGGAGGGCCAGGTACCACATGAGAACACAAATCCTGAGCTTGAATGGGCCATGGACTTTGAGCAGAGGAAAGAGGATGCCAGTCGCCAGTACCGGGAACAGATTCGGACTGCGAGAAGAGAGGCGGCTCGTGAAATACCAGAGCACCGCAACAAAACTTCGCCTCATAAGAACAGGTATAATGCAGCAATTACAGTCTTGGAAGCTGATTCACTGGCTCATCAGATCGATACCCCGGCTAAGACGCCATTTAACACTACTTTACCGAAGGGCGATCCTCGGGCATACTTGATGAAGCAACAAAAGCTTGCCAATATGCGAGGTGGGCTATTGAATTTATCAAGAGCAAAGTCTATGAAACTGCCACTGGAAGTGATCCCTAGCGATGTCAAGACTCATACATTGATGTTTGAATTACCGACCAATCAGACCAATCCAGGAGTCCTAGCAGCTGCCATTGATCAATATGACTCGTACGTAGAAAAAGGCATTCATACATCGGGTCTTTCCTTGGAACCATCGGAATTACCGGCGCTGATTATCAGGATCCAGGAGGCTGTAGGGAAATGGCTGGCTGAAAATGAAGAATGCAAGGCATGTGAGGTTGAGTACAGATTTGAAAATATACCTGCTATTGGGCCAGGTGCAGCTTAACACCTAAGGGTGATGTGCTAATTATGTGGTTGCATATACTTAAAATTTGGTGTATGTTTGTTCTATTTCCAAGATACCCATTTGCTTTATGTTAGTTCAAATAGAGAGGATAGAAATAGCTGAATAAGGGCTAGGCCATTTATACTATCCCTCGTCTTAGGTAAACTGTCCCCGGCTACAGTATGAGCAGAAATCTAGAGCTAGACCTGACTTCTTTTGTGGTTTATTTTTCACTCTCGATCTGGCTCACTTTGTATGTGGTAGCCATTTCAAGATTGTCCAAACACCATAGCATTTAAAAGGGGGTATCCGAAGCCGGCGCTATGCGCCCTTTGGCGGACTGTTTTGCTCCACTCGGGAAATCAAGCTATTGCGACCTCGCGAGCTGACTCGACCTTATTTTCACTACTTAAGTAATCATTTCATACATATCTAATCAATTTCTTCCCCTTTACCTCTGGAACCAGCAACCGCAGCAATATGGCCACCTCCGCACCACATGTCAACGGCGCTCAGGATCTTAAAGATGATACACCTAGTCCTCACTTCGCCGACCTCTCGCTCTCTTCCAAAACCGTCCACGCCGATGACTTCTTAAACAAAGGCCAGGATGTTGCGCCTCCATTGCATGTTTCTACTACTTTCCGCTACAATAAAGATCCGGACCAATTGAGGAAATGGACAGAGCTAGATGTAAGGTCACTTTTGAAGAGTGGGAGTAAGTCAGCTGACCTCTAATTTACAGCTAAATACACCTTACGAAGGACACATCTACTCTCGTCACACGGCGCCGAACACTACTCGCTTTGAGGCAATTCTCTCTAATATTCTGAAAGGACCGGCGATCAGTTATACATCCGGACTTAGTGCTTTCCATGCTTTGCTCGTCTTTCTGAACCCGAAGCAAATCTCCATTGGAGACGGATATCATGGCTGTCATGGAGTCATTGATATACACGCAAAACTCACTGGGCTTAAAAAGCTTGATCTAGATTGTCCGGCCGAGGAATTACAAGCTGGTGATATCATCCATATTGAAACACCACTTAATCCTACTGGAACAGCGTACAACCTCAAGGCTTTTGCTGACAAGGCGCATTCCCGTGGAGCGTTCCTAACAGTCGATGCAACATTCGGTCCTCCTCCACTCCAAGATCCATTTCTTTGGGGGGCAGATGTGATCATGCATTCTGGGACGAAGTATATCGGAGGTCACTCTGATATGCTTTGTGGTATTCTTGCAATCAATCCGAAAAGGAAGGCTTGGTATCAAGGGATGGTGAAAGAGAGGTTGCATCTTGGGAATGTGATGGGGAATATGGAGGGTTGGCTGGGAGTGAGGAGTTTGAGGACGTTGGAGTTGAGGGTGAAGACACAATCTGTTAATGCCCAAGTTTTGGTATCCTGGATGCACAATGCTCTGAACTCAGAAGCCGCAGACACCGCTGCTATTCGAAGAGTCCTCCAGAAAATCGAGCATGCTAGTTTGCAAGCGGAAGATATCAAGGATGGGTGGCTGAGCAAGCAAATGTCAGGTGGATATGGACCTGTCTTTGCTATTACTATGAAAGAGGAGAGGTTCGCGAGGAGGCTACCGAGCAAATTAGAATTGTTCCATCATGCTACTAGCCTCGGTGGGGTGGAAAGCTTAATTGAGTGGAGGACGATGACAGATCCGTCAGTTGATACAAAGCTATTGAGAATCAGCGTGGGCATTGAGGGCTGGGAAGATCTAGCACACGATCTCTTGCAAGCATTCACATCGCTAGCTGCTGAGGTGGAGGAGAAGTAATGGGCAAAATTTTATTGATAATAGAGGCAACGAGCGTATAGGTACTGGCCTGGAGTTAAAACTGATGTATAGCTAGATTATGAACTAGATACACTTAGAGTCTTCACAGCAAGCCAAATAGAAACCATCGAGGTTTGCATTCAGCTTTCTCATGATGACACGATGATATGATGAAATAAGGGTCGTCTGCTCACCTGCCAAAAAAAACTTTCTGCATCAAATTTTCGTATACGCCATTCTTATGCTCAAGCTTTCCCAAGCTTGTAGAGTTTGTGTTGAACAGCATAGTTTAGATTATATTAAAATGAGACACAATGAAAAAGTGACCCAAGTCCCTAGTCTCTATAGATCTTTCTGAACAGTGTTAAGTGGAATAAGCAATCATATGTGTGGGTGCTGGAGTGAAATTTTATGCTGACATATTTTATATTGGACTCGATCCACTGGCTAAAAATGACAAGGTTTACGTTTACTTGCGGCTAAAACAATGTTTATGCAAGAGTCTCAAGTCAAGTCTCAAATCTTGCAGAGTCTGCAGGACGTCGGCCTTGGAAAAGATAAAATGAACAAAACTTTCTCACCCCTCTTTGTGGGTTTGGCGACAATCATTTAGTGTGAGGTTGTTGACGTGGCTGCGTTGAGTTATTCATTTCATGTTGCCTATTCGTAACTCAAAACTACACGTCAAAGAATTGGATCTCAAGTAAATTATGAAGAAGCTTTGAATGTGCCCTTGTATGCTACGTGAATGCTTCATACTCGGACAAAAATCGAAGCACGGGAATGATGACGACGAGCGCCAAGGTAAACCCCACCACTCGAAATCAACCAACACCTTTCCCTCCACAGCCAGCTTCATGCACGCACTGGCGCTGGCAGTCGAAACAACCTGGAAGCCTCCAGATCCCTCCTTAACTAGCACCAGTAATAAACAGCGCGCCAACCACGGAGCCCTGAGGAGGTCAGATTTTGCACCCTGCGTCATTTGACCGTGCCCCGTCTTCGGCCTTCTTCTCTGCCTTGCGATTTGCAGTAACTTCGACGACGAGTGTAGCTACGTACTTGCAGCATATCTTGATATTATCTGCGCAACTGCGACCGATACAACAGCAGGAGTTTATTACAACCCGAGGTTTAGAGGAAGTTGCGTTGGAAAGTAAGGATATAGACTGGCAAGCTAGAAAGAGATAGCTGCGAAGATGGTCAGTTTGGTCCATTCGCATCGCCGGCAATCCGGGGCAAGTATGTCATTTATACTTCTACATAAATCAATAGGAATGAGAGAGAGAATTTAAAATACAGAGAATACTAGGCTGATTTATTTCTGCGAATCCAGGTAATCAATCCTCAGTCGATGAAAGCAGGTCGGATGGGCCGGAGGACGAAACTACGGTCGTAGAACCAGACCAGGGCAATGGTAAGGATATTTTTGAGATCTAGAGAGAGAAGCACGCCGCTGATTAGGGTATAGTTCTTTCGCATATCATTTCACAGTTACGACCGGGCGCGGATTTAAGTCGAGTTGTGTTGCCGACTTTTATATTGGAGCCTAGGAGTATGTTGGAAAGAATCACAAAGTGCGTACAAGATGTTACAGATATTTTAAGTGAAATAGATGCACGGGAAAGTGCTGACAGTTTATAGTTTCATGGCACATCCAGAGCTTTTGCTACCAATACCCGAAATTGACGACCCAGTCCAAAGATTTGTTTCTGTTGTGAAATTTTATCTTTGTGGATGGCATATCAAACCCCCGTACGTAAACACTCTCATAAAAGCAAGGGCCGTCTAAGATATATCTAGAGGGGTGAAGAAACCTCTGAACCCAATTTTAGGAGAGACTTTCACCTGTTATTGGAATTTCCCAGATAAAACCAGGGGCTACTACATCTCTGAGCAAACTTCGCACCACCCTCCGAAATCTAGCTACTTCTACATGGCTCCCGAGCACCATATCCGAATTGATGGGACGTTAAAACCGCGGAGTAAATTCTTGGGCAACTCAGCAGCTAGTATGATGGAGGGTATCGCTATGCTACGATTCACGAACCGAGGGCATGGCAAAGGGGAGCGATATGTTATCTCTCAACCAAACATGTATGCTCGGGGGATATTATTTGGGAAGATGAAGTATGAGCTTGGAGATCATAGTTTTGTTCGATGTCCGGAGCTAGGATTATCTGCAGATGTGGAGTTTAAGACTAAAGGGTACTTTGGTGGGACCTATAACGCTATTGGAGGAACAATTAAGAATGACAAGACTGGAGAGGTTCTCTACGAATTGTCGGGAATGTGGAGTAACGAGATGTGGATCAAGGACTTGAAGGTTAGTAAAATCCAAACCAATTATGTACAATTCGACTAACTTGAATGGTAGACAGGAAAGAAGGAGATGATTTTTGACGCAACAAGAGCTAAGCACACTCCTCCGATTGTACGACCGCTAGAAGAACAGGAAGATCGCGAATCTCAAAAATTATGGTATAAAACTAACCAAGCGGTAAGAGAGCGAAACCACGAAGCTGCAACAGATGAGAAGACGAAGATCGAAGATATGCAGAGAGATGAAGCGGCGAGGAGAGCGGAAGATGGTGTGGAGTGGCATCCACGGCTTTTCAGACAGGTCAAAGGAGGCCTAGGGGGTCTAGATGAGGGAGACGAGGATTTGGACTGGATTCTGAATGCCAATATGTGAGTCATTCAAGAGGTATAGCTTGGTTGCAGCTAATAAGTTTACCAGTGATGGTTCAACCCCTCAAAAACAAGTGGAGCAAATTTTAGCGATTGCCCCTATTATACGAGGCCAGAAACATAATGAAAAGAACCCAATACCACCACCACACACCAGGTCAGCATCCTATGCCTCAACTCATAGCGTAACAGCATCTCACGCATCTCACTCTTCCAATCACGCTTCACATGCCGTCCAAGCACCCCCACACCCTCATCCTGAATCAGTTGCAGAGAATGATCTTATAGATTTCGGCCAAAATGACGGAGCTGCAGCTCACTCAGCCCAGCCTGTCATACCTGCAGATCCCCATGCAGTTCAAACTCACAACAATGACCAACAGCAAAAACATATAGAAAAGCAACTTCAGGAGACAGGCCAAACCCGGGAAGGCTCGCTTATTGATTTCCACGACATGAAGGAGAGTCTGCCAACAACCAATCACATCTCAAAAGTCCCGCTGAAACGTCAAGACACTGATACCCAAAGTCTAGACGAATTCGTAGATGCGCAAGGATGATGGATGTGGAGATAGAGATAGGGATATATAAAAGGAAACTTATGGATGTTATGGAACGGATTTCGGGGACAGCTAGACTAGGTGGGGAGATATGGGATGGAGAGATGGCGTTGAAATTTGGGGTTGTGCACCATGCATTAATGAGCCCATGTACAATACAGGGCAGATACACTTATATCATGATCATGATCTTTGAAAATCCAGGCAGATGAATGAGCATTAGAAACTTTTGATATTTCGTATGGCTACATGATTCTTCTTCGGGTCTTTTGGTGCGAGGCTCAGTCGAGTCTGAAGTCGTTGCTATCTTACACCTCTTTTCTTTACTTGTAGAAGGCTGACCTGAACGCCGAAATTTGCCACAATTCTTCCAGGCTGGGTCTTTCCCTTAGTAGCACCTTCTTAACATCCGCAACAACTGTTGAAATTCTCCCTCGAATACAAATATTCTCTCCCTAAACCTCCCCGCCAACTTAAGCATATCTCTTCCTAGTCGGCTCCGGACTTGGACTCCTGCTCTGACTCCTCTCATCTCTACCTCTCATTTTCAACCATTTCTTCGTACTCAACTCCAACTCCCTTTCCAGCTCCGCACTCGGATTCTTCCTATGAATGAAATTACAGAATCCACCTCTAACACAGCCCTCCCCACTATTTAATCGACAACATGCTTCACGGAAATCGGTGACAGGTGAGAGCTCACAATATATCGGGCGGGCGGCATACCAGCGCGAGTTTAGTGCATCGCAAGCTTTTTGGGCGGAATCTTCATATTTGAAACGGGCGTAGACATTGCCGATGAGATCTTTTTAGAGTGATTGTTAGCAAACCTTTACATTTTAGAAGAGCGGGGTACATACGACTATGGAGCATAACTGTTAGTAAATCTTTAAAGTTTAGAGAGGAGAGTACGTACTCGTTGTTGTTGTCACAAACTACCACCTCCTCAATCTCCCCAAACTTACACATCTCGCACCAAAAATCCTCATAGAAAGCGTCAAAGTGATTCTGCAGTTGGCTCGCATTCATCTTGTTCTTCGGATCGTACGCCGGGTTTTGGTATAAGTTTGGCAAGAGGATGGTTTGGGAGTAGGAGGGCTTGACATGTTTGCGGGAACAGCGGTCGCCGTGGCGGCAGGCGCCAATTTTGTAGTAGAATGAGCAGTTTACTTTATCAGCTTCAGTACCGAAGATTGAGGCGAGGTAGTTCGCCATTATAAGAGTATAATGCGGGAGGGGTGGAAGGTATTGAGGGCGGAGGGGGCTAAGGCTTGTCGCGAAGAATTCGAGGATGTCGAGGTGTGCTCACAATAGAACTATCTCCTGCTAACGTTGTCGCGTTGATAATCTACTTGACAGGTCTTGCGCTCCGGTCGTGCTGCGCTCACGAAGTGGTCGTCGTTGAAGCTCGTATGTTGAAGGCGAATACCATTTCGATGGTAAAAGACCGCGAACTTGAGCTTTGGTGGAGTGGCCAATGGAGATTAGCGTGATCACAAATTAGAGCCGCACACGCTGACTAATTTACAAAGCTTATAGGAGAGTCTTCTAGAAACTCTGTTTTCTCTATATCTATCTAGAGTATTGTTGGTTTGTTAGTTATGGATCCTACCAGAATATCTCATCATATGTCACTATTCTCAAATGATGCATGAAGAGCAACTAGCATCAATGAAGCTGTATAGGCAAATGCAAGATCACTATTTACAACCTCACAATGTCAAAAGGTTGATTTCATCATCATTATTTCTATTACTCGCTGCACGCTGGTGACTCCTGTCAACGCAAACTATTAATATAGACATCAAGCACAATCCAGATTGATTATGTTTCTTTCTTCACTTCATTTCCCTCCCTCCACTCCCGCAACTATGATCTTTCCTACACCCAACGTATAGCCAAATTTCCCTCCCTGAAACCATGACCCATGGCATGCCCAGAAGCAGATGTGCCGCCCAGAGAGTTCACCTTGTACTCCAGCCGCTATATACATACAAGCCCTGTGGGGAAAGCACGTGCATTCTGAACGCCACCGGTCGGACTTTTACTGTATCAACAAAAAGAGAAAGAAAATTCGTAATGTGCAAAGAACTCAAAATTGTGCAGCTCTGAGAAGCATATATACTGTGGCCCCAAGGTGTCACCGTGATCGGGAATGTTCCATTGATGAGGCTCCGCTGTTTCGACCACCATCTATTACTTCGGCGGAGGTGCCAAGGAAGTCGGGATTCTCAGTTTGATTGATCGTTTGGATGCTGTGATGATTTACAAATCCCACACTCGTCGGTCGGTCGTCTCGGAAATCTGCAGATAGGCCACCCAGAATAGAGGATGGGCCTCGGGAATGGCTGGGTTCTGGCGTTACCGTGCTCGAATTTGTTGAAATTGTCGAGTGCCTATTATGAGAGTTTGAACGTTCGAAAGGCAGCCGTTGTGAGTCGAGCGATCCTTGAGCTCTGTGTTGAGCGAAAAGATGAGCACTAGGTGCAGTCATATCAGCATTTTGGGATTTTCTCCTAGAACTTTTTCGAGGCACGGAAGGCTTCCGAGAAGGAACTCTTGTGGGTAAGCTTAGTGCTGGATCGTTAGGTTTGTATCTCCTTGAGCTGGCTTTCGATGTAGCTTTGGAGGGAAATCTGCTAGGCAGCTCGATCCCACCTCCAGGAAGCTCAATCCCTGGCAAGGTTGGGGGAATGTCTGAGATCCTAGATATTTCGAACTCATCATCTTGAAATTCGTCCTGAGAATCCTCATCATCAGATGCAGTAGGGCTGACAAGATTATCATCTTCGTGGGCTGATTCGGGAGTGGTATCTACCGTGTCTGCCCGAGGACGAGCGCGTGGAACAGACTCATCGTCAGAGTCAATGGGCCCATTCCGGATTCCTTCGGCTGCAACAGGAACGCCCTCAGGAGGAGATTCTTGACCCGGGCGCTTCATTCCCGGTGGCATCCTAGAGCTTCGAACAACTTCAAATCCCTTGCCCTTCTCTTTAGTCTTTCCGCCAAATAATCCCTTGAACCAACCTGCTGCTGATGCCGCAGGACCTGTAGGATCTGCAGGTCCAGTCTTAATTCTGCGGCTTGGTACATTTGCGTTTAGAGCTGGTCCTCTGACACCGTAGTAAAAATCTACTTCACGGGTTGTGTAATCTGCCTTCGAGCGTCTTGGCTCTGGGCTACCATCCAGTGGTGGCTGAGGGATAGGCGTCCCTCTTCCCGATATTGATGGCCCTTCTTCTGCTTGATCTGTGATGCTAGCATCTGGGTGGCTTGTCCTCCGAGTTCCCCAATCGCCACTTGCCCAGGAACCGCGGCTTTTTGCCCCTGGTGAGTATGCATCTACTGTCGGCCGTCTGAACCTAGGTGGTCTGTAATAGGGATCTGCTGCCTCTGCGTCTGATAGTCCTAATATGGGTCCTCTGTTCCTACTCAAGCCAGAAGGAGCGGCAGCTGAGGGTAGGAAAGAGAATGTGCTAGCTTCACCCGGGGTTGTTGGGGTATGAGAGCTGTTTCCACTTCCAAATTGGTTGCCTGGCCCCGCATACGAATCTATTGCAATAGAGTCAAGCCCTGTACTTGCTCTATTGAGAAGTACACCAGTGCTGCCAGCTGATTGGCTTCTCACTCTTCCACCTTCCATAATATATGCCTTCCTATCATTTTCCGCATCTAACATTGCTGCACTAGAGAGTTGGCTCTGCCTTGACGCAGCTGCATCCCTCCGTGGCAGACGTTTTGAAAGTTGGCGCATGCCGAATACTTTAACCAACCCACCTCGAGCAGCACCGCTTTCATCGCCACCAGCACCTGCCATCCTAGCTGCAACTTCAACGATGGTCTGAAGAGCATTGAGTAGAAAGCCGCAGATCATAACGACTGCGTGCATTAAAAGAATAGCATATCCAATCCAGCCCTTTGGCCCATCCGTGACACCTAAGGAAGGCGCAAATGATATCATTAGAAGAACAATGGCCAGCCTAACGAATGAGAAGAAAGTGTGGAAAGCGTTCATCGAAGTGGGCGAATGGAAAGGTCTAAATGCATGCAAGGTCAAAATGAAAATGACCTCGCAAATCGCGAGAAGCACGATTTGTGCAATTCCAGACGGTTGTACAGCTCCAATTGCTACACCTCGAACGAAAGTCAAGAGGACCGGAATTAATGCAAAAGATGCTGCATTATCGGAATAAGTGTTGTACAATGAGCCGTAAAGCAGGACTGTTGGCAAGTCATCGAATAAATATGATTTGGGCCTTGTTGATGCAATGAAGTAAAGGAGCCAGATAGCGAATCCGAGAATGAGGGCGAGCATCAGCACAGACAAGACCACTGTATAGACTGGTGACTTTGAGGCTACCACAAGCTGAAACATGGACAGAGCCACGATTGGTAACAGAAAGTAGTTGAAGACAATCCGGATAACATTGCCAACCGAAAACGGCATGTTCTTAGACCTGAGATCCTCTTGTTGGTCATTGTTGACTTGGCGATATACCCAGCGAGCAAGAAATCCCAATTGGACGAACACCAAAACTGCGGCGATGATAACTAGCAGCCACACTGCCATGCCAGCCCAAACATCATCCACATTGCCCATACCAACTAGCTGTCGAAGTCTGTCTAGCCCATAATTGCCGTGGGTAACATACATTCCATCTATGAGACTGTCGACACTACTGGAGCTGACAAAACTCTGGTTGAACATAAGAGCTGACCATGACACCTTGCTAACAATTGGTTGATAAAATCCAGGGTAGTTAAGAGTCAGTCCTCCAGTAAGCGCAACGAATTGTATATATTGCAGACAGTCCCCAAACCCAGGCGTAACTAATCGGAGAAGGTCCTCATCTCGTCCATAATTCGTCGTCCATCGAAATGTGTCAACCGAGCCCCAAGGACTAAATATTCCGGCGAAAGCAGTCGCAAAGCCTGTAAATAGGAGGACCACCAGAGGCACAAATTTAATAACACCACTCAAAGTGCTTCCCAGATCCGGTGTAATATTGGCCGATATACAACCAACTGGCGTTGCATCCGGATCTCCATACTTGATCAATAGTGTTGTTGTGAATGTGGTAAAAGCGTATGTCGAGTAGAAGTTATTCGAAAAGCCAAAAGAGGGGAAATCGTACGGGTTGGTTCTGTAGAGAGAAATCATTAGTAAACAATCACCTAACATGGACAAGCTTATCATACACATTGCCTGAAAAGACAGGGCCTAGGGGACAAGAAAAGTTCTTTCCAAGCTGCTGGCAAAAGTCGACGGCATTGCTGTAAGGCTCATACGTAAGGACGTCGACTTTGTTGAAGAGTGTTGTGAGTTTGGGATTAGTAAGTGTAGGATCTGGAATATCGACGATCTTCCCTCCTTGCGCGGTTTGGTTGCTATTCCAATAGTCTGTATTATTCCATGCCGGCAGAACCACCTTAGTAGTAGGCCCTGAACCACTGACATTGCCCCATACTGTTATCCGCAGAGTGTGGCTCGGGTCTGTGGTGTTGAAAATAGCGTTTACAAAATACGGAGTAAATTGTAGCTGCTTTGGAGTATCGTTCTGGACGGACTCCGACAAACAGTTCTCGAATTCGATGAAGGCCGCCGACGCCGGACCTATCCAAAGACCGATGATTACCAGAAGATATCCAAGTGTACTGAAAATTCGGTGCTGCCGCCGTCTTGGGATCGGCATATCTATCCTTCGACTTCGAGCTTCGAAGGGGAAATTTCGTTGCTGAGAGGAGAAATTCGTGTACGGCTCACTGTCCATATCGCAACAGGTCGCTTGCCATCCTGATAGTGTTATCGAACCGTTCTTCTCTCCGGCTGCGACATGGTCATCGTGGAGTTCCTGGATGGCCTGATCGTTGTATTTCGACTTTGCCATGGCATTGGTATTGAGAGACGCCGTGACATCGACGAGGGGTGATAGCGGCTCCGCAGACAACGTACAAGATGATCTGCTTAAACCGCCATCATGAGGTGGCCGTGGGTGCGCGTGCTTCAAAGGTGCCAGAATTGCAAAGTTGAAAAGCAATGCGGTGTGGTTGTCGGAATTGTTGATTAGCTGCGCCGACTCTTGAAACGAGTGAGATTGTCACAATGAGATAGAGATTTTGCTTTTATCGACCCCAAAAAAAATCCGGCCGCCGTGGAACCTTTTGCGCCACAGTCCCGCGCTGAATTGTGTAGAACAGACCGAGTGTCTGGAGATACGAAGTTGAACTTGGATGTTGGGAAATGGATGGCATTCAGGAGAGCCTCCCTCGAGTGCACAGGTAAAATCAAGGCAGACCGGGCGAATCAGAAGCCGCGTTCTGCGCAGAACAGGCAAGCTCGTATTATGAGCTCTAGGGAAAACTTCGTGCCATCGAAAAGTCAAAATGCCAGACCAGTTTCTAGTGTGCTGACCGTATAAGTCCAGATTGAGACAGTTTCTCTTGCACTTCTTTAAACTCCAATGTGGTTGTTTTTCTTCTCGCCGCTGGCTTGTGATCGATATGGAAAAATCGTGGAGCATCTGGGCGGAAAACAGTGCCTCCACAAACAAGATGTGGTGTTTCTGGTGGCGCCGCGTCGATCATTTCAAACCATGATTGGGCGGACGAACCCTATTTTTGGAACTTTCAACAGCTGGAAAAGCTTGGCCTATGACGGAGTCAAAAAAGAATGGAGCAGGATCACGTTTTGCAACTGCACCGGAATCCTTCGCAGTTATGACGGTCAATGATACGAGTATTGATTGGCACGCACTTACTGGAACTGCCACGTCAAAGATCACCAAACCTGATAGCCGGCGTGATTTGTTCTCAGGATAAAAGTGTCTTGGATTCGCTCACGATGAGATGCTATTCTGACCACCTGGAGCGCCTGGATATCATGCCCCAAAATGCTATGACCATACTCCAAAAAAAATGCCCATATGTTACTTTTCTTCCGTATCCAACTCGCTTGCAAATCGCTAACTCACATTACCTCCTGACTGACCCCATTCGTGATGCAACTTTCACCGGCGCCGGAAGTGCTTTAGAAAACTTTTCGCGTTCTGCAGCAGTTAGTAACTTAGGACTCTAAAGTATAATAGATAGGCCTTACCAGTCTCTGTATCGAAAACAATCGTAATGTCGTCGTGCTCACCGGGATATTCTGGCATATCCAAGCAAACGAAATCATGCCCAACAGCCTCGCCGTTTTCTAAACGGGGCTTAGGAAGCGCAAACTTTGCATCTACAATTCGCAAAGAGTATTTCCCACTCTTACCAGAACTTTCAAAGGTGTCAGTTGATTTCAATGGAAAGTTCATGCAATCGCCGTGACTAAAGTTCTCAAAAAATGCAACAAGTTGAATAACCTTCTCTCGCTGCACGATTTGAATCCGAGTCGAGGCCGCATCCCACTTCTTGTAGATAGGAACCACCATACGTCGACGAGCTATGTTGAATGATGAAGCCATCCCATCATAGAGCACGACAAAGCCCGTGACTGCGGCTTGAAACAAGTGCAAATCCTGGAGGCTGGGGAATAAGTAGGTACGGGCAGATGGTGACTTAGAAACATTGTTTAGAAGTTCAGCAAGTTCACGTGGAAGCTCGTGTGATACTTGGGACTCGATAACTGCCAAAGTCATGTCCTCCTGTGCCTGTCGAAAGATCTTCAGCTGTTTGGAACTCTTCACGTCCAGTCGCATTCTCAATTCACCAGGACCAATATTAATACGATCTGTTAGACTTCCAGTTTTGAAGTCAACCGCTACGCGTAAGTGATCTGAAAGCACAGTATTGTCATCTTGCAGATCCCCGTTGTCCTCATTTATGACTCGAAATCCTTGCCAGTCAAGCGTCTTCAGGCAAGCTGCATCGTGCTCACCACCAGAATATGTTGCGATTGCGAATGCTTTCATTGGTGCTTCTGCAATTACTTCCTCACTATTACCAATGGCGGTGCCCGTGAGCAGCCTGTGTAGACTCGCCCGCTCGTTCGGTTCATCGAAGGTCATAATGATTTTGTAAACAGACTTTGGATTAGCGAAGCTCAACAACATCGCCGGTTGGCCGTCCTCCCCTCGCAAGAAACCATATTGTATAGGCTGATTTGGTAATAGATCTTGGTCTATACCCCTCAAATTCTTGGTTTTTGGGCTAGTAACCAAAGCCAATCTGAACCCTCGATGCATTGTGCGAGTTGCTGCTGCTGCTTTGTCCACCAGCAACTTCTCAAATACTCGGATATGACAATGGGGCAATAGCTCTTTCGGGAACCGGGATTGTGGATCTTGGTCAATGTATTTAAAGCCTCGAATGACCGATTCAAATATGAGCACTTCATCTCGATGTTGATTGAGGCTTGCGTAAACTTTGGCCTGGTAATCGTATATGCCATATATCATCCTAAAGTCCTGCTCGGAGCAGTGAAGACGCAAGACAAAACCTCGAGGTAGGACAACCTTAAGAGAGTTGTACTTAGGTTGCCATGTGACGTCATTCCAAGTTGGGCCCTGTGCTCTATCTACTTGAATGCATAGCTTTAGCAGGCCGTCTTGACTAGCAATGACTGCAGATAAGTCTTTCTCCATCTGCGCACGAACTAACGATACCACGACCGGGCATCGGTAGTGCTGTGAGGCAGCCTCTTCTTCGAGTATCCCTTCGGCAAATACTCTACCAAATTGGTACTTATTTGTCGAATCTCCAAGAGGGAACGTATCCGGCATCGACATGCTACCGCTTGGCCTCATGCTGGCCACCAAGGATCTACTGCCATCGCCAACTATCCATATCGAATTATCTAAGCCCTGTGGTAATGGAGCATCATCACCATCTGGGGGAAGAAACCCATTGCGTTTCATCGACATGGTCAGTTTTCGCAAATTGGATACAATGCTTTGCCGTGCTTCCAAGACATTTGCTATTGGTGAATCCCTATCCATCAAAGAAGAATGGTTAACGACTTCTGGGCGTTCTGAAGTAACAACTTGGGTAATCCAAAGAGACTTTGCTAGGTCCGAATATGCTTGTTGTAAAGCAAAAAGTCTAGTCCTTTGTCCCTCTGGACTTGCAGGTCGTTCTCTGACCCTAGCCTCTAAATTCATTCTCCCTCGCAAGAACCACCATAGAGCCGCTCTGATAAGTTCTTCGAGTGAGCACTGTGCAAGAGGCTTAACCGATTCTGTGGACAAGCGAAATAACGTAAACAAATGCGCAACCCGTCTTTGAAAATCGTGCATGGCATCTTCAGCAACAGCAAAAGCAGCTCCTTGTAACGTCGATGCTCGTGAAAGAGGCACCGGGCTTTCTGTTATGGACAAAGACTTCTGGGTGAGAGAAGGGGTTGGCGGTTCTCCGGATTGGAGGGATGGGCCGCGTGACAGAGGTACCGGGCTCTCTGTTATCGGCGTGGTCTTCCGTGAGCTTGATGGCGTCTGAGAGTCGCCGGGCTGAAGTGAGAGTGAAGGTGGAACAGCAGGCGAGGTGGCAATATAACTATTTCTGAGTGTATTCAAACGTAATTCTTGCAATTGTGGGGTAAGATCGGAATCAAAACCAAGTGACTCGGCTTTGAGCTGACCACTATCTGGTGAATATTCGGCGGGGGAGTGAAGTGCTTTCCCTTCACCTGAACGCATCTCTGCTTTAACTCTTTCTGCAAATGATTTAGGGTCGTGTGACTGGTTTCTTGCATCACTAAGGCTTGGCATGGGATTTTCTCGAAGGTCCGAAGATGCTCGACCGATTAGATCAGCACGATCATTTTGTTCTACAATTGATTCGTAGCCGGTCTGCGTCCGGCGAACGGGTCCTGGTCGAAACGTATCGCTAAATTGATCTTCGATAGAATCTGTCACTTTGCCGGGCATTGGCAAACCCTCGAATTTTGGAACGACTTGATCTGGCACTGAATGAGATCCAACAGGGTGGGAATGTGCCCTCTTTCTTAGCCCAATTTCAGCGACAGGTTCAGTAGATTCATCACCACCTTCTCCAATCACCTCTGGCTTATCGTTTGTAAATCTTACGACAAGGCCTTTCTTACTTCTCTTCGGACTGGCAGATCTCCCTCGAGTTCTCCTTGTGTGTTGTATCTCGGCTGCAGTAGGCCATCTGCGGGCATTTATAGTATCGATTCGCGATAGAGGTGGAGGATGGCCAGCCGATGCTGGTGCCAGAGGCATTGGGGGCAATCTGTCGGCAGTCCCATGAAGAAAGTCGTCCACATTATTGTCTACTGGTACTTTCTTGTCCTTGTCCTTGAACAGCTTTCCCATGAATCGACTCTTCGACTTCTTGTCATGCTCTTTTCCAGCAATCGAATGTTCTTCCATTTCCGCGCGTCGTATGCACTTGTCCTGAATCTGCGAAGATGGTGAATTGGATACTGAAGCACAATATGTGTCTAATGAAACTGTCGTAAGAAACGGTGGTCTCACCGCGACTCTACTCGAACACCACAATTATTAACAATCGCAACAATAGTAACAGGTAACAAAAGAATGAATGCTTCCATGTATAACCTACGAACGGATAGAGGCCTTCTTGAGCCCAACTGTTGTCCTAAACGACAGGGATTTAGATGCTTTGCCCCACCGTAAGTTGTTTCAGGGGTCTCAAATGGAGGATGTTATCGCAGCTGTGCAGCGCAAGCCTCCTCTTGAGTAATATTCGGCACGTGACCCATCAAGATACAGGTAAAACCACTGAGAGAGGTCCCACTTTTTGGGCAACGTATGATCGACAATCAAGCCCTGAGGAGAGAGGAGCGCTGAACGCTGGAGTTGAGACGAAATCATCCTCGTCTTCTAGTATAATTCACGGTTCGGCGACCTCGCCATGAGCTGCGTGATGGAATGGCGTTCGATGGGTCCCTGAGGATGCTGTCATAGTCGGTTCCTATGTGCTGTACCAATTGAAATCCTATTCGGTGTTGCTTTCTGGGTATCCATTTCTTGTTCGTTGCGGCGCAGTGAATCCAATGGAGTCTTGTTGCATCACGATGGGGTATCTCCAAGATATATAAAGAACCACCATCTTCGCTGTCGTGACTCTCAAAAGACAACCTACGAAAATGAGAGGACCAGGACAGGACGACCACAATAATCTGTGAAAGGAAGAAGAGATTGTTATGTTGTACCGATGAGAGGTGGCATGGCTTGCTTTTCTATCAATCCTTCCGAAGGTATTATAGGCCGGGCGCTGTCGGGATTGATTGCCAAGTAGCACGCTGGCTTCGACTCGCGATCCGGGCCAGGGCAGCATCAAGAGAATAGCAAAAGAACTTAACTCCTGGCAACCTGAGGCTGGAGCATTGATGGAGGCATGTTTTCGATCCTAAGCAATACAATGCTCTCCGATAACCGACGGTGCTGCGAAGCATCGGGTCACAATGCGTTGCAAAGACTTCTGCAAAAGCACAGCAGCTGTACAAGGCTTCAACTTGCTCAGGTATGTCTCCAGGACTATACCTAATATAAATCACTGCCAAAATACGGAACGAGACTTGCATTCAAACAAGCGCAACCTCGAGCAAGTGATTGACCTTCTCTCATATATTGGCGTGAGCAGTTCTTCAGCGAAACTGAGTCCATCTTAGAAATTGTGTTCACTTATGTGCAACGAGACTAGTTCCGAGCAACCCTGTACTGCTGAAAGAATGCCAAGATGGAATGCAACCCCATGGCGGCATCACCAGCGGAGAGAGCTTTCTGGATGCTTTTCCCCCACCCATGCTCCATGATCGCCTGAAATAATCCCTGCGGTTGACCAAGATCTCGGCTTGTTCTCTCCCTGTTTGCAGCTCGACGAGGTGCCAAAGAGATGGAGGAGAGCAGAAAACGTCGTCATCCGTGCCAAACCCTGCCCGTTCATAGAAATCCCCGGAGTGAGGCCATTCAGGAACCTCAACATATCTACCCATCTTATTCAATTGTTCTTCCATTTCCTGCGCTGGCAGTTTGTGTGTGTCGCAACGAAAGACAACGTGTGGAGTCAATCAAGCGAAGAGTCGTCATTCTAGCAGACGGAGCTGTGGCAGCTACGGCAATATCCAGGGTTCCGCATTTGAATCTAGCCCAACCACCTCGCCGCCAGACCAAGACAAAACACACAAGTCCCTCACTCCACCATCCTTGAGCTATCTGGCGGCCAGTCCCACTTCAGATGCTCCCGTCTTTCCACGAGACAGGCTTGCTTTGTTTTTTGGGGCACATCTTCAACTTAGAAACTCCTTTCACAAGCTGAACCCAAACCTCATCTTGTTCGCATGTTGAATATCGTCAATTGAGTCTGGACAACAAAGCTCGCAGTAGCAGCATGTCCTTGAATTCGCAGGCAGGCGAGCTAAAAGCTCAAGGTGTCGAGGAGGCATCTCGAGACCCAAAATCCTCTGTGACTGCCGACGATGCACAGAGGAAAATCGTTATAGAGAGCAAAAAGGCAGGTGTAGCAGCTTTCACCTTTGATCCGGATGCGACTCCCGAGCAAAAGGCAGCTCAAGCAAGAGCTGTAAGTTATTCCAATGCATATTTCCAAACATGTACTAATGATTGGCTTTCTGTAGCGAGTGCCCGATAATTTCCACCACGAACACAAATCGAAAGGTGTTGCGATACCCACAGATATAGATGACGGAAAGCCAGGAGCTTACAATCTGCCTTCACCGTCTACTGCGGGGGCTCTCGCTGCAGTCAACCCCCCAAAAACTACCAATGGCAAAGCACAAGCAAACGGCATAGTTGGCCTTGAGGCAGATGATTATGAACGATGGGTCGAGCGAAGTGGTTGGGCTCCAAGATTTGGCAATGGTGACTCAGGTGATTCCATCGATGACGAGAATCCAGCAGATCATCAAACCTGGGTTGAAGGAAAGCTGGATGACAAGTTCTTTGGTGGTAAGCGTTTACATGATTTGATTCGTTGGATAGTACTAATCGAACGCATGCAGACTGGTATCACAACACAGCCGTAATTGTATTCGCATGCCTTTCCTCGTGGCTTGTAGCAACCTTAGGTGGTGGGCTAGCATGGGTTTTTTTGATCATGGCAATATGCGGAACATATTATCGAACATCAATTCGACGAGTCAGACGAAATTTCCGCGACGATGTCAATCGCGAGTTGGCAAAAAATAAGCTGGAAACGGATACAGAAAGTTTGGAGTGGATGAACAGCTTTTTGGTCAAATTCTGGCCAATCTTCCAGCCAGTTTTATCTGAAACCATTATAAACTCGGTTGATCAGGTCCTCAGTACATCTACACCAGCCTTTTTGGACAGCCTTCGTATGAAGACTTTCACCCTAGGAACGAAACCTCCACGGATGGAGTGTGTCAAAACCTATCCAAAGGCTGAGGATGATATCGTCTTGATGGATTGGGATTTCAGCTTCACACCGAACGACCTCTCAGATATGACCTCTCGTCAAATCAAGAATAAGGTCAACCCCAAAGTTGTTCTTGAAATTAGGATTGGAAAGGCTATGATCAGCAAGGGTCTAGATGTTATTGTGGAGGACATGGCCTTCTCTGGGATTATGCGCGTCAAGATGAAGTTGCAGCTTGCCTTCCCTCATGTGGAGAGGATTGAGGTGTGTTTCTTGAAACCACCAACTATTGACTATGTTTGCAAGCCCCTCGGAGGAGAGACGCTTGGCTTCGACATCAATTTTATCCCAGGCCTCGAGTCATTCATCCTTGATCAAATTCACGCTAATATCGGCCCGATCATGTATGCGCCTAACGTGTTCCCAATTGAGGTTGCCAAAATGCTTTCCGGTTCTGCTGTTGATCAGGCAATTGGAGTCCTGGCGATCACTCTCTACGGAGCTCAAGGTCTCAAGAATCCCGACAAATTCGCTGGAACTCCAGATCCTTATGCTATCGTGTCTTTCAATGGTGGTTCTCCTCTCGCGCAGACGAAAACTGTAAAAGAGAACGCCAATCCCCGGTGGAATGAGACAAAATACGTTATTGTTACGTCTTACAATGACACTCTTACAATCCCAATCTTTGATTACAATGAATATCGTAAGGATAAAGAACTGGGGACCGCTAGCTTTCCACTTGAGAGAATCCAAGAGGTTGTAGAACATGAGAACGAGCAGCTTGAAGTCATAGCAAACGGAAAACCACGTGGTATCTTGACCTCAGATATACGGTTCTTTCCTGTGCTCGAGGGCCTCGAAGTTGACGGTAAGAAGGAGCCCCCGCCAGAATCTAATACCGGTATTGCTCGTTTCACTATAGAACAAGCCAAAGATCTTGACGGCACTAAGAGTCTTATCGGGCAACTCAACCCCTACGCTGTTCTTCTTCTCAATAATAAAGAGATTCATGTTACACGGAAACTTAAACGAACAAACAACCCCATTTGGGATAATGGCTTCAAGGAGGTTCTCATTACTGACCGTAAGACTGCTAAACTTGGTATTGTTATCAAGGACGACAGAGATCTCAGTGCAGATCCTATTCTGGGCACTTACCAGATTAAGCTTGATGACATGCTGAAACTGATGGACAAGGGTCAAGAGTGGTACAATCTTGCAGGTGCGAAAACAGGAAGAGCCAAATTAACCTTGCAATGGAAGCCAGTGGCCTTGTCCGGTATTGGTGCCGGAACTGGTGGGTATGTTACTCCCATCGGCGTGATGAGATTCCATTTCAAGAACGCGAGAGATTTGCGAAATCTGGAGACGCTTGGAAAGTCCGATCCTTATGTGCGGGTCTTGCTCTCTGGTATCGAAAAAGGACGTACTGTCACATTCCAGAATAACCTCAATCCCGATTGGGACGAGGTAATTTACGTCCCGGTTCACAGCACACGCGAAAAGTTGACGCTTGAGGTCATGGATCAAGAGACCATGGGCAGTGATCGTTCTCTCGGCTTGATTGAGGTCTCGGCCGCGGACTATATTGAACAGGCTGACAATGGCGAGTACCTTGTCCACGACTCTAAGGACCCACAGGCAGGCGTCTTGAAAATGCATGGAAAGGGCTCACCAAAGGGCACTCTCAACCACACTATATCCTTCTATCCCCTTCTGAACATCGCAGATCCTGAGGACGAGGAAGAGGCCGCTGCTAAAGAAGCTGCCGCGAAAGAAGCCACTGCTACTCGAAAAACTCCATCAGAGCGAGGACGCATCTCGGTTGATTCGAGCAAGGCAGGAGATGACAAAGATTCAATTGCCACCCCCATCACGCCTAGTACAACAGCCGATAACGTACTTACTAGGGCGCTTGAAGAGGGGGAGAAAGAACAGGAAGAAACCAAAGAGCAGACGGGACCACCTAAGATACGGCTAACGCCTGAGGAGCTGGTGAAATACGAATCTGGACTCATCATTTTCAAGATCATCGATGTAGATCTCGCCTATACCAATGTTAACGTAGAAGTTGTCATGGATGACATGGCTTTCGCCTCTTACACCTCTTCTACAATTCGAAAGAAGACGACAACACTCGACGAAATAGGGGACTGCTTTGTCCGCGAGTTAGATTTCTCTAAAATTACCCTTCGCATTCGTGACAAGGATGCCAAAAAGCATGAAGATAAGAAGGAACATACTATTGCTAGGCTTACAGGAAATACTCTGGATACCCTGAAGCAATGTTTGGTAGGTCAAATCCCCACCCTTTGAAGTTGTTTCACTAATTTTGATAGAACAACCCTACGATCCTCAAAATGAAGGATGAAGAAGGGAAAGTTAGCAGCGTCAAGGTTAGCTTAAAGTATATACCTGTCAAGATGACACTCGATCCGAGTGAGAGCATCAACAATATGGGCAAGCTTCGTGTCGATGTCCTTGATGCCGCAGACCTTCCGTCCGCTGATCGCAATGGCTACAGTGATCCATACTGTAAATTCGAGCTTAACGGTAAAGATGTGTTCAAGACCAAGGTACAGAAGAAGACTCTCCATCCAGCATGGAATGAATTCTTTGAAGTGGATGTCCCTTCAAGAACAGCAGCCAAATTCATGTGCAATGTGTATGACTGGGATTTTGGTGAGAAAGCGGATTTCCTAGGGGGTGCCGAGATCAACCTCAACATGCTTGATCCTTTCAGAGCACAAGAGTACAATTTAGTACTCGACGGCAAGTCGGGTTCTGTACGATTACGCCTCTTATTCCGACCTGATTATGTTACCCGCTCTCGGCAGGGATCTTCAACCTTTTCCGGTACATTTGCAACACCTGGTAAGATCGTCACCGGAGTTGCAGGTGCACCTATCAAGGGTGTCGGCTTCGCTGCGGCAGGTGTTGGCAAAGGTGCCTCGTTCATCCGACATGGCTTCAAGAGCAAGAAAAAGGATGAAGACACCAATGGCGCTGGTGAAAAGGAAATGGAAAAGGAGGATACCACTTTTGCAAATGGTGGCAGCATGGGGGGCCTAAAGCGCTCTGCAGCTATCCCATCTATAGAGGCGCCAGTCACACCTCCAGGAACCGCCATTGATGGGTCGCAAGGGCATAGCCGAACAAAGAGTTTCGGAGCTTCTAGCATGCACAGCACCATCTTTGGAGGCTCTCCAGCACCCCCCACCGGAACAGCCAATTTCACGATTGTGTCGGCTTCTGGTTATCCTCCCTCTTCGAATGTGATGGTTTTCATGAAGCAAATTGGCCCCAAGCCAAAGACTATCCACAAGACAGATCACATCAAATCACCTACCGGTGTTGTCACCTTTAACGAAAAGAAGGAGAGCTTCAAATGCCTGTGTTCGGCAGATACCCAGTTCCAGGTTCAAGTGAAGGGACACAATACTTTTGGCAGTGACGATGACCTTGGAGAAAATATATTCTTCGTCGATGAGTCTGGTACAGGGCAAGAGAAACAAGTCCGAGCTGGAAGCGGTCATATCGTCATCAAAAGTAACTTCGTTTTAAACCCGTCAGAAAACGGTAGCTTGGCTGCTGACAGTCCGAAGGGTGGCTTCCGAAGAAGTCTCCTGAGCAAGAAGGAAAACGGCAATGGAAGGACCAGCAGGGACATCACGCCTACGCCTCCATGAGACAAGAAGTAGTGAGCGGTGGTTATGAAACTGGTGCTTTAATGTTGGCGATGGGTTAACCTTTGTACGAGCGTGCAAGCTGTTTATTGCGATACCATGGTGATTGATTTCCTTGGGATACCGATCTTTTCTTTTCTTTTCGACACTTGACCCTTCGGTTTAATAGAGTTTGGGCTGTGCGTGCTTGGTTGGCTGGAAATGACTGCAATGTAACCTGAGTTTGGTGTCTTAGTGGTGGAGGTTAGAAGAGGATAGGCCGAGTGAGGGCTAAATCGTGGCAAGTGGTGGTGGGTGGTACTAGTGATTTTAATGAATCAAAAGCGATTAATGTTGTTCTTCCTTTTAAATCGGGTGACTCCTATTGTTTTTGCTTAAAGAAAAAGAGAATAATATACGTTACAGTAGTGCGCGTATTGCGGAAGCTTACACGCCAGACAGATAATCCCATAATCTTATAGTCTCAATTTCGTTCAGATCATTTTCTAAGACCAGCCAGAGTTATAATACTCATCCGACATCTTCTCCCTGGTGGCATCCTCATCCACCCCCACCACCAACTCCGCCTCGTCCACCTTTTTCCAATGATTTAGGTTTCCTCATTGTTTTGATGAAACTAGGAATCGCTCTTTGTATGCGGCCCAGGCCACCTTCCTCATTCTCCACTTGAAAGTCACCTAATGGGACACAAGATACAACACAGTGTTAAAAACTTTCGTCCTATCTCTTATCTCATTCTCGAATCCCTCAGGAAATATCAAGTACAACCTGAGCGCTACATCGTGCGCCTTTGTCTTGTTGCCACTGATCTCTAGGCAGCATTTATATTCGAGTAATCGCTTTCGTAGGAATTCAGCTCAACGAAGATCACGTTGATGGTTTGCACGCTCAGAGTATCGATTCACAGAGACTTACACATGTCGCAGGGGGCGTTGTATTGGAAGATATCAGCCAGAAAGGAACGGAAACAGTGCCAGTAACCTAACTCGATCCCTTCAAGGGCCAGGTCGAAGAAGGGAACAGGGATGTGGATGGACTTGGTTAATTCGGGTTGGGTATTGACTTGGAAGTCAACGAAAGATGACGGGTGTAATGTCTTAGAGATGTCAGTATTGTGGTGGTGCCCCAGTTCCGATAGCAGTCTTTGGACATGATGTTGAAGTCGCTAGTTACAAAAGCTATAGTGTTGAGCCATATCAGCCTCACTTACTCGCGTTCGCCTTCATGCGTTTACTAGCCTCGATCATGTTAAATTGACTCTCATCGTTAGGTCTTCCCTCGTATGAGGAGTAAAAAAACACCAATATTTATCTTCCTTGGTACTTTATTTGTTCGAACCTGCAAACAGAGTTGGGTATTCTGGTAGCAGCTTAGTAATAAATAAACAATATAATGAAAGAGGCGAGAGTTAAGTTGTGTAGATACATGCGCGGCGCC
Organism: Tricladium varicosporioides; assembly: GCA_021365295.1. NCBI lineage: Eukaryota > Fungi > Ascomycota > Leotiomycetes > Helotiales > Tricladiaceae > Tricladium > Tricladium varicosporioides. The sequence continues at coordinate 837,671 of JAJTIW010000023.1, forward strand.
ATGGTGAAATAGATAGCAAGGCTACATGCAAGAATCTCATATTGAAGTTGCCCATTAAGGGGCCTGTTTGTGAAAATAACTTTTTGCTAGTATGACCAGAACCCTCTACTAATTAAACCAAGAAAATTCGTTGAAATTCTAGAATTTATAAAATAAAATAAAATTCACTCCGTCTAAATACCTCATTGGTGTGCATCTGTCGTAGTACCTGTTATAGGCCGGTTCTTCTTAACTAGCATACTATTTTATTTCCTTGATACGTTAAATATTTCCCCATATACTGCAACCAAGTAGTGTATATTAGCCCTCCTTTTATACCAACCTGACCATTCAACCCTTCCTTTATTATCAAAGTTGCTAATTACCACACTTTACTAGGCATGCGGGCGTAGATGACTAACATACATATACGCCCCGACGAGTTCGACAAGTACCTACACCATATTGGGGACCTGAAGTACGCACTGCTTACGCTACTGATTCTAAATGCCTTATCTGAGCTTGAATCATGTATGCTGTCTGTATTCTAGGCGCGTAAGGCATTCTATCCTGAAGTGGGCTGATAGTATTCCCTGGATTGGACGCGATTCTAACGGTCTTCCCCCATTTTTGTTAGGATATGCGATGGTGAAGAGAGGTGTAGATTTGAGCTTGTCTTGCTTCTTACAAGAGATTCGTATTTCTGGCGACTAGAGAATGATGGGAAGGTAAAAGCTGAGCAAATATAGACGAGGCGAGGACTTCAGGCCATGGGAAGCTGATTGATCATCGGATTCTCTTAAATCTTTCTATCAAACCTGGGACTACTGAGTTCCACCGAAGACTATTTATAGATCTTATAGCGGAATACACTTAGATGGCTGTCAAGATTTACGCCTTTGCTTTTCGTGCCTGCAAGTAATTTCCATTCTGTCAACTCGAGTGCCGACGGGCCATCTCGCTAGTACATGCACCTCTCCGTTTATTTTCTCTCACAGCAGTACTGCTTCCCATCCTCTAATCTTACTAGCCAGCACCAGGAGAAGCTATGAGATCGGGTATGAAGGCTAGGTACAGGTGGGATGGTGTTAGAAACTCATAAAATGACAACACGGAAATTTTCTTTTACTCCATTAGCCAGGAATCATATAGACCCTTGTCTAAGGCAGCTGAGCAGATTCGAGGACACTTTAGATGGTGAATATACGAAGAATACCCTAAAGTAAGCTTTGTGCAAATGTGTACAGAATCTTGGGCCAGTTACCCATTTTCACTTGTCTTGATTTAGCAATAATTAGAAGTCACTTCAAAATCCAAGAGTTACCACAAGGATAACTAGCTTGAGGTCTGTGTAACCATTATGTGGGGTTATTAGAGTGTAGAAGTATTTGCGTAGTGTATTCTTAAGACAGAGAGTGGACTGCCCCAAAATGCGTGGGAATTTATTATCCTTGTGCGTCAACAAACACTTTGGGAATTCCAGTCCATATAGTCTCTACATTCACCCCCCCCCCAACACCCTTCTAAACAGTTCCCAACTCCTAGACGCCGGGCAGCTGATTTGTCATATACATATCCCCCATTGAATACTCTCACACCCCAGCCAAGATATTTGAAATTCGTAACGACAAATCCAGTATTGTCAGATGTTCGTCCGAACCATCAACTAGCCGTTTGTCAACTTCGGAGAAGACGATGGTGATCTTATTCTTTTGAATGTCGGGTATTAACTCATTGTACAGGATTGACTGAAAAAGCTATAATCAAATTAGCGAAATACGATCAGGACTTTCAAAATAACATACTTGTGTCACGACTTGGGTAGCACTCCATCCATCTGCTACCATATCCGTTACGACCTTTGCTACCTTTTCGTAGACAAGCCCCTTCGATTGAGGTTGCATGGCCTCAACAAGGCTATCGATTGTGACATCTGGAATTACACCCGCAATTTCTTCAATACTCTTCACCGTAACTGCCTTCTTTTCCTTTTCATCAATATCCATAACATCCTCATCTTTATCCTTCTTCATTGCCACCGCTCCCCCACCCACGAGCCTAGCTGCACTCTGTAAAAATGTAATTGCCTTCCGCAAATCTCCTTCACTACACCTCACCAACGTTTCCGCAACCCCATCATCAAGACTTACACCCTCTTTCTCAGCAATCTCCTCAATCCTCTTCCTCGCATCCCCCTGATCCAAGCTTTTAAACCGGAACTTACTACACCTACTAGCTAGCGGATCAATAATCCTAGTAACATAATTACAAATCAGGCAGAACCTGGTAATCTTCGAATAAGTCTCCATCGTCCGTCTTAACGCACTCTGCGCATCCTGCGTCATGCTATCCGCTTCATCCAAAATGATAATCTTATAGGGAGGGCAAGGATACTGAGTTCGGTATGCGGCGGACGGGTTGGAGAGTTGCATTCGCGCGAAGTCCTTTACTTTTTCGCGGACAATGGAGATTCCACGCTCATCTGAGGCGTTGAGTTCGAGAACGCGTGTTTTAATTAATTCGGGACCGTAGAGCTCTTTTGCGAGGGCGAGGACGGTGGAGGTTTTCCCTGTACCTGGGGGGCCGTAGAAGAGCATGTGCGGGAGCTAGGGGGTGTTAGATTGATTTGTGAGGGGAAGGAGTGGATTGTACATTTGAGGATTGAAGTGTTCTTTGGAGGACTGTAATGGTGTGATCTTGAGCAGTAACATCACTGAGATTCTTCGGCCGACTGTGCGTGATTTAGCAGGCTAACATAGAGGACTCCAGGAGAATTAGGCCATACTATTTCTCAACCCAGGGCTGAAGTCTGTTCGTTTCTTTCACTGGTGAAGCCTTCGATGCGCCATTCGTTGCAGCAGCCGCTTTTCGGGCCTTCACATCAAAGAAGTTTGACATCTTGAAGGTCTCGAGTATGAAGTGAGGAGGATTGTGGTGGTGAAGATTACTGAGCTTAGAGAATTCTTGGTGTCAATGATTGTTAGAAATTTGGTGAGACGCGTCCGAGGTGCTCAGCACGCGCCGTGCCGAAGTTTTCCCACGAGAAACACTTTACACGATCATTTCATCCGGAACTAGTGACCATATCATTGGAACAACCCTATGCAAGTCTAAATTAACTTCCAACATCACTTCAGTTTTGACACTGTCATACCTGAAGTAGTATTCATCTATTATAAGGCATTATGAGAGAGAATTAGTACTTATACACCTGTCTTTTTAAGCAGAGTACTTTATCTCATGATATATCTATGAATGTTTCAGTGAAAGATCCAACGCAGAGAGAAAATATCAGAGCAGCCTTCAATCAGCAGACTCAGGTAACTCTGTCACAATTCCACGCTTTTATTTTCCTCATCACTAAATTCTTTCAGAAGAAGATTAAAACCTCACCAAAGTGGCTTCAAGACAAAACTGAGAGAGTTTGCGCAGAATGAAAGCAATCAATATATTTGAATATAGATAACATTGGCTATCGTCAAGCCATTATTCCGCTGCTCCCCGCCAAGAGATAGCAAATATCTGCTCACTCAGAGATATTGTGATGAAGCCAAGCTTGAGCTGGAAGTTTGAAAGGTAAAATGTTTATGTCAACCTTTTAGATCAGGTTTCAGTTCGGATATCTCACAATCATAATTGACTACTTTTCCAACTTTTAGTTCCTTTGTTTCATTACTAACCCTTCAAGCTCAAAGTAGAGATATGACAAGAGATGAGCAACTTCGAGGTTCCGGCAAGTTGTCGCTGTGCCTCCCACGTTGACCAGGGTAGCTATTGACAGCTCGCCAAGATGATCAGTGGAGCAAACAACTTGCTCAATCTTTCTCTTACCTCCACACCAGTGGCCGAAATCACACAACAATGATTCGACACTTCTGCATTGCGCAAGGCAAAGTGCTTATATTCCCTTTTATTTGCCAATCAGAGCTCGAATCGTGAGCAAGTTCAAGTGAATTCAAGGAAAGAGGGATGGAGTTGTATTTTAAGGATCCCGCTTGGACACCTCCTCCGAGCTCCCGCTTCCCTTACGAACGAGATTTTACATATTTGAAGGTTTGGCTGCTCTCTTTTTGTTTCGTTTATATCTCAGCTGTGATACCCGTCTTTATGAAAATCAACTTGCCCTGGAAGCCGCAATCATGAATATGGGCACGAGCACAATGGCCAGCATGGCCGGCATGGCGACCAGCACTACAACTGGAAGTGTTGCTTCAGCGACTACATCGATGGCGGGCATGAGTATGGGTGGGTCTTGCAAAATTTCTGTAAGTTAATAATATCCAGAATATATCTATGAACGAGGTTGCTTAAAGTTTCTCAGATGCTATGGAATTGGTACACAATCGATGCGTGTTCGTCCAAAAATCTTCACCGAATTTCTCTTCAAAAGACTAATAATTCCAGGTTTCATCGCCCGCTCATGGCACATTACATCCAAAGGAATGTTCGCTGGCTCCTGCATCGGCGTGATCCTCCTCGTCATGTCATTAGAATTCCTCCGCCGCTCAGCAAAAGAATATGACCGCTATATAATCCGGCAATACCAACGGGCACAGCCCCTCCAGACTACACCTCCCATCACCCCGAGCAAAGCCGCCTCAAATGGTTCCGATAATGGCGCTCCTGCGTGTGAGGGAGGGAGCCAGAACGTTCAGGTTCCATTCAGACCGAATATTTTTCAGCAGATGATTAGAGCGACGTTCCACATGATGCAGTTTACTGTGGCGTATTTTGTGATGCTGTTGGCCATGTATTATAATGGGTATATTATTATTTGCATTATTATTGGGGCGTGGTTGGGGGCTTTTGCATTTAGTTGGGAGACGATTAATATGAGGTATGTTGATTACCGTGAGGATGGGTTTTATGGGAGAAAAAATGCTAACTGTTAGCAGTGGACCGCAGGAAGAGGCTACGATGTGTTGTGGTTAAGATTGAAAATGTGTGGATTTCCTGGAAAGGTGAGCACCTTGGGACCAACGAATAATACCTTTGCATGAAGCGCCTTTAGTCTTCGGTTTCTTCCAGCCCACTAATAGGTCAATGGAGACAGTAGAATAACGTAAAAAGTTGCCTCGAGCATCATTTCTAATGAAAACTCCCCTTCCTAGGTGAATAAGTTGAAGGGTTCTTGGTGTGAAACTGGCTCACTCTAGCTCTATTTACGTGGTCGACAACGTAGTTAGACGTATCTAAAAAGAATTCATATGAAAAATGCAAGCGCTATATAGCAAATGAATCCTTTTTGCGAATGTTATGTGTGGTTTTTATTAGATGTCTTGCTTGATACTGATTTAGCCCACTGTTGCGAAGGATGGGTGATATTGATAAATACTGCCAGTCACTTCAGGCTTGGACTCTGGGTTTCACTTGACCACAAGTGCTGAATTATATTTATAAATTCCTCTAAACTCTACAAATATGCTGAACTCCGTATTTAGGCCAGCCCTGGCCCTCAAATGCTAGTGTACCCTTCCCATAACGCCATTATATGCTTTCTTTACGATATATGAAATTGCTCTAGAGGCTGAGGGCTATCGTAAGCGCTGCGGTAGGTTGAGTTTGAACCTCTGGTTCAGGAGCCTTCTCCTTTTCCAACCTTCGAATTTTGGCTAGATTACCACCCCCCCTCCAGCACGTTTATTGTTTTTCTTAGCTTTTCTCCCCTGGTATTCGGTCCCTGGTGTGATACCGATTGCTGCATCAACTTCCTTTGCTTGAGCCTCAAGATGTTCAAACCCAAGGATTCTGCAGAGCTCTGAATAACTTCTGCAGTGCGCAACTTCTTGAAAAACAGACTGCTTTCCTGGAATAAGATGATTCATTAGGTATTTGGTGTTACCCCATTTATTCTCGACGTCTAAAGTCATTTTGACATAGGTCTCAGCGACTTCCCGCCATGGGGAAAGACCGCCATCTGCGTCACTTCTGAAACAGCTTGAATTTGTTTCTGCAGCAGTCGCGATCATCGCTCCATCAACCCCAAATTCGGTAATAAGCTGCTCAGCTTGTGCCCGGTTTTCGACATCCCCATTCATAAGACAAGCTACTCCTGTTTCCCGGCAGATATCCGCAATCATTCTCAGCTGTTCTCGGATTGCTCGTTCTCTCGGTCGCATTGGTGTCGTCCGGCAATGGATAGTCAAACCAGTAATCCCGGTAGCACAAAGTTTGCGTACTAATGCCCCTGTCCTCTCAGGTGTTTCCAATAATCTGATCTTGACACTTATTCCAATCTCGAATTCCGGAACAATCTCCTTAACCAAGGCTTCAAGAATAGAACATAATTTGTCTGGTGTCTGTAGAAGAGCCGCCCCCATTCCACCACTAGTACTGAAAGGCTTCGGGCATCCAGCATTCACGTCGATTCCTGCCACATCCCTAGCAACCATTCTGGCTGCCTGTACAGCTCTTTCTGGGTCGGAGGTGCCAACTTGAAATATCAACTTCCGACCCTCCCGCTCAGGATGAAGTCTATAAATCAAACTTTCTTTCTGGTCTGGCCGTGGATCCTTATGGCCCTGCGAGGGCAGTCGGGTGAAATCGATTGTGTTCAGAGTTTCATTAACTTTTCGAGTAGTTCCAATCATAGACCTATCAACCGTTTCGGGACCTAAATGTATCAGTAATATTTCTGAACATGGATTTAATAACGCACTCACCCCACACAAGATCAGCCCCGTAATGAAGTGCTAGGAGACGTGACGGCAGCTCTCCTGAACGAACCATGGGCGCAAGGACAATCTTGCCTCTATAGTCGACCCCATTTTTAGGGATTGGAACTCTTTTTGCAGCTGATGTCATGATTGCGGAGGCAAAGCGCTGCATGACATTGTAGTACCAAAATAATGTGGTTGAAAGAGAATTCAGGAAGTAGTTGTATGAGCAATTTTGGAATTTCAAGCCATCTAATCACACAATCCTAATCTGCACGTGATATGATTTTTCTTATCGAAGCCGAAATTAATCCCTGATCGGCAGACAGAGCGTCTTCTGCACAGCTGCAGCTGGATCTTGCTCGGTTGAACGGTAAACAGAGCAGTCTTTCGGCATCTTCAGATCATAGTGACAAGCCAGTGCAGGGAATAGTGCCGCAGGAGTCTAGAATAAGTAGAAGAGTGATTGCAACTCTGCAATCCAAGGCCCTCTAGACCGTATGATCCCTCACACCGCAAGGCGTATTCGTGCAGCCCCTTTGCATCATTTACCCATACAACAGTCGTACTCAACGACTCGTCCACCCTTCCTGCACCTAGATCGGAAGCTGCGAGTCTCGTTCGCGAGCCTTCCCACGCCCACACTGGCGCCAAAACCGACCACCAAAATTTCTCCTACTCCACGAATCTCCCAGATTGCTCATCACTTCTCGAGTTCATCTCCCTTCTCCAACAACACAACGTTACCACCTGCAAATATGGCATCGAAGTACACCGTCAGGAAGGTCGGCGCTCCTAACACTCTAGAGCACCGCATCTACATCGAAAAAGATGGCATCCCAGTTTCACCTTTCCACGATATCCCCCTCTATGCCAATGACCAACAAACTATCCTTAACATGGTAGTTGAGATCCCACGATGGACCAATGGCAAAATGGAGGTTAGTTATCAATGTTCTCAATAATTCCGACCCCTCCATCCTTGAGCTACCCCGCACTTCCCTTCGAATACTAACATTTGCTTCACGCAGATTTCGAAAGAGGAGATCCTCAACCCAATTGTAAGTCGTAGCTTTACTCAATACTCTGTACAGATCTAACGGAATTCCCTTTAGAAACAAGATACCAAAAAGGGCAAGCTTCGTTTCGTACGCAACTGCTTCCCACACAAGGGTTACCTCTGGAATTATGGTGCCTTCCCTCAAGTAAGAGTTTTCTCGTTTGGCCGCTGAGATGAGTTTTTCCTCTAACCACTCTCTAGACCTGGGAGGACCCAAATGTTGTCCACCCAGAGACTAAGGCCAAGGGCGATAACGATCCATTAGACGTCTGCGAAATCGGCGAGCTAGTAGGATACCCCGGGCAAGTCAAGCAGGTCAAGGTTCTTGGTGTTATGGCTCTTCTCGATGAAGAGGAAACTGACTGGAAAGTTATCGTAATTGACATCAACGATCCTCTCGCACCTAAGCTCAACGATGTTGAGGATGTTGAGAGGCATCTTCCAGGTTTGTTGAGGGCTACCAATGAATGGTTTAGAATCTACAAAATCCCAGATGGAAAGCCAGAGAATCAATTTGCTTTCACTGGAGAGTGCAAGAACAAGAAGTATGGGGCGCTGCTGTTTTATTGTAAAATGCTAATTGAGAAATAGGTATGCCACTGACATCGTCCGTGAGTGTGCTGAGGCTTGGGAGAAGCTTATCACTGGCAAGGCCACCCCAGGTGATGTTTCCACGTAAGTCACTTCTTGGTATTGCTCTCTGTTTTTACTAATAACTATTTAGAACCAACCTTACCGTCAGACAATCGCCAAGCCGCGTCAATCCAGAACAACTTCCTCCTATCCCACAAAACGAGAACCTCGCGCCTGCTCCAATCGACCCAAGCATTGATAAGTGGTTCTTCATCTCTGGAGCTGCTGCTTAGTTTCCGCAGGAAAAAATACCGGCTGAAACATGATACAAGGCGTCTAAACTTCCGTCACTTCTAGTCTAAAAGTTTCCGCAAGTGAATAGATGAGAAATGCTTTCCTACATGAATATCTGAACATAGAGCCAGTCTATTTAATAGTGTGACCTAAGTCTCTTCATCCCATCCTATCCCCTCATAATACAGCAGCGGTGTGATATTCCCTTAGCCTCGTGTGTGGAAGTAGGTGATGAGACATCATTAGAAAGGAGTAGAAAATTCGAGCATAATGTCCCTCCATTGCTGCTTCCCAAACAAACTAGCCTCATCTCCATGAACGCCCCCATATGCAGATGATATACAGTTATTCATAGTACACAATTCCTTGCTCAGTTTCCGGTCAGCTCTTCTTGCCTCGATAATATTCTTGAATGTCTATCAACCTCCTCCATAACACCCTTAATCCCCAGCTTTTCTGTATCCAGTTTCATTTCTTTCCCATCCCCTAGAAGGTATATGTTAGCACCACTTTAAACATACAATTGTCATCTCTAAAAGAAGGCTCTTACTGAATTTCAACTGTACAAAACTTGGGTCCTTCGATATTCTCGGTAATAGCTTCGTGCTGACCTTCATTGTCTGTCGTGCATCTGGTGGGAGGAAGGAAAGAAATAGTCGCGCCGTTTTTGCTTTTGGGGAGAAGGGGTTGAAGACGGTTGACACTTCTGTAATGAATCGTGTGATCATATTGTTATATCGAGTATTTCGAGGTCTGCAAACTAGCCATTGTTAGTGGTTGGTAAACCACAAGGAAAAGGTCACACCTACTTAACTTTTAAAGGCAGGCCTGCAATCGATCTAGAAAACGGGGGTGGTGGAGATATGTCTCTTGCTGTCGTCGCGAATATTAAAATTTATTGAGCTCAAGCTCAGGCGATAAGGCCACTAGTCAATCGGCCATTTCTCTAAGGTGCTCCGACTTCAACTTTCTGGACTCTGGTCACTACAACAAGCAACCGTTTCCAATAACCACGAAATTCGAGATGTCATTCGAAGCCGTATCCGAACGTCTTGCAGCTCTGCAGGACTCAAATGTGCAGCTAAGGGATTTGATAAACCGGCTTACGAGCATTAAATTCCAACCTGGCTCGGTGCCTGTGGAGAGTGAGGAGGGTAATGCTATAACAGAACTTACTTTGGAAATACAACAGACGATTAAGGATCAAGATGAAGACTTCGAGATATTGCAAGAAGAAGTCTGTGATCTAAACTCAGGAAGACCAGATAGTGAGCTACGGCAGAACAAGGACAGCTTAAATCAAGCTGTCAAGAGAGCTATAAAAGAACTCCAAAGGTTTCATGACCCTAATGAGACTTTATTTGACTATTTCTAACAGGCTAATAGCTGTCAGTCTGCTTTCCGTAAAGCTCAACTCATCGCCAAACGCAACCTCGTTGAAGCGCAAAAAGCCGAACGTGAACTCCTTTTACAATCATACCTTAGTCCACCATCCGATTCCTCAAGTCCAACCTCCCCAGTTCCGTTCCAGCAGCGCCGGCGAGTGCAGCAAAATGTCGAACTATCAAAGGAAGAGAGAGAAGTTAATGCTAGCAGCGATGTCACAGCTGCTTTACGGCGGACACATGATATGATGGCCTCGGAACTTTCTCGCTCACAATTCGCCCATGATACTCTGAAAGAATCAACTGCTGCCCTGGCACAGCTCTCTGAGACGTACTCTACGCTTGACACATTACTCTCGAGCTCACGGAATCTTCTTGGCACCTTGCTAAGGAGTCAAAAGAGTGATACGTGGTACCTAGAAACAGCATTCTATGTACTGCTAGTAACGATTGGTTGGCTTATTTTCAGGCGGATCCTCTATGGGCCTACCTGGTGGTTGATCTGGTTCCCAATGAAGATGTTTATTAAAGGCTGGATGGGGTTCTTCGCGGTTACGGGTCTTACGGGTAGTTCGAGTGCAAGCGTTTCTGAATTAAACTTGATTGCGACCCCCTCGCTTGTTGTACATGGTTCAGCTACGGGGAGACTCTCAGCACCGGCCGGAGCAGGACCACCTGGTGGAGCCCACAGCATAAATGTTGGTGGTGGTGGGAGAGGCGCACCTATGAGACCTGGTGAGACTATAACTGAACAAGTCGGGAGAATTATCGATGAGAGTAACAGCCTTTTGGACTCCACGGAAGAAGACCCTATAGAGAAACCAGCAGATGAGGGTGCTGGAGATGTCGAAGAAAGGTCTATGCCTGAGGAATCAAATGAACCACGAAACCCAAAGAAACGGATCTGGGAAGAGGAAATAGAGGCTGCGAAAGAGGAACAGAGGAAGAAAAATGAACTGTAGTTTGATTATCGAGCTGGCTATCCATTACTCTACTTTTCTTGTCAACGTAATTCCCACTTCCTACAGACTACGAGTTTCGAGGTCACCATAGTATCCCCCTATACATGTGCCATATGGCATTCTGAATTTGGTTCTTAGTATGACCTTATTTATAATTCTAGCAGACTCCACTTTAGGGTAGGGAGTTGGTAGTAATACTGATAGCTACTATTGATACAAAATTAATATAACGAGCGCCGAAATCTATGTCACAGCTGAGATGTACTAACTATAAGGACCGAATATCTGGGGAGTGGACTTGACAATTTGCTATTCACTGTTAGGTTAATGCACTAATGCATGCTAGTGCGCACATTGTGTGCAAGGCAAAATAGTTTTCATCTTCCAAGTGTATCTCGCAATCGCCCTCACAACAACCCATTATATTTAATGCAGAAGGCGGCGGCGGTGCTACACTCCCGATATACGCGTTCAGCTTGTATAGAGACATACTGGTCGTAGAAGGGGAGTGCAAGGAGGGAGAAAGGCAATTTTGATAGCTTGTGGCATTTGTTTGGTAACCTTACCTGTGTAGTTTCCTGAGTTGATGACCGTAGGTTATGATATATGTAATCCTAGATAAGCAAAATTGGAGTTATCCTCAAGGTACATCAGCCTAGTAACCAAATGGCGAATGGCGTTATCTTGTCAATGAGTTCAATGGGTTCAATAAGGTCTTCCGTCCCTGGACCCCTAAAGTTGATGAGGACCTATGTCTTTATTTCCTAGACTCATCTACGATGGACTGTGTAAATATAGTTATATCCAGAGCACACCAATCATCCAACCCAGAGCTCCCCCCACCCAGCTCACTTGTTTCTCCACTCTACTTTTACGAATAGTAACACCACCGCAATATCTTCGAGTTTGGAAACAACCCATATCGTAGAATTGACTCCCTTCGCTTTGCACTTCTCACACTTGATCCTTTTATTATCTTTTTATAAAATTATAATGTGTTCCCACCGCACATTTGAACAGACTCGTATAATAACCTTAAGCCTTGTAATCTTGGCCTCTACCCTCTTACATGTCTACCTGCCTACAAGTATAACCTTGAAATTGATCGCGATACTTAAATTTTAATTTAGGTATGCTACTTATTCAATACCCCCTCTACTCAATTAAACGAGAGTCAGGTTACATTTCTCAAGTTAATTCTACTTTACTAGATTACACCGTGCTATATCGACAAAACAATAAAACAGATTTGAAAGGGTAAGTTCAAGGACCTTACAATATAAAATGGTTGAGAAGTAGTTATAAGCGTTACCTTCCTATAAGTTCACCTCTTGGCGCTGTGCCGTATTTAGTAAGTTTGGTGATGCACAACGTAAATGACAAAATATGTATATTTGCTAGGTCTATGAGTGGAATCCACTCATAGTAAGTGTCCCTGACCAACTTATGGACGGTTTCCAGGCTTCTTTCTAATATTTATAATCGAGGGGATTGTCAAAACCTGCCTGGATGGTTTGATATACTAGACTAATTTCCAGAAGTCGTAGAGCCTGCCCTATAGCTATATTGGATACTAGATAAGTTATGCTAAAACGAAAAATATGGGTTACATCCACAATTAGAACCCATGTGAAGCAAGCTCGGCGTCAATATTTTCACTGGGGCTATTCGGCTTCCATCTCCATGCCTATATTAGCGACAGGCTAAAACTGGGTTCTCGACGGGTTTAAGTATGGTCATACTCACGCAATTTGTTCAGTCAATAGATATGACGACGTTATCATGATCCTGGAAGTATGTCAGCTTGGCCATGTCTTCTCGATTACCGACGGAGAACACAAGTCCCAACAGAAATAGTTGTTTTATTTAAGAAAAGATCTTGATTCGCATATTACCCATACCCCTAGAATATATTGCTGTTGTACACGGAGGGGTAATACTACACCGGGGCTATAAAGGGAAGATATGCCCTGCTAACCTGATTTGGCTCTTTAAGAGGTCAAGATATTGCACGAGCTCTATAAGATGATGATTGTTGAAAGCAAACAAAGGGACAAATGACAAAATTGGGCTTCGGAAGCCAGTTATTATGTTGGTAAACTACCAACTGCTCCTTGTATCCTGAGAGATAAAGGTTAACTTATCAGAGTGGGGCCTTAATAGTGTCAGTGGCTTGCCTTTTGTCGATCAAGTATATATACTGAAGTCGGCATTGTCATTCCCGCTTGATGGCTACCAAGAGCCGGCCTGTTTATGCTATTCTATTCGTTAATCCCTTCGCTGCTAGATTCTTTTCCTCGTATGAGCTTTCCAAAAGTAGGAATGACGGATGATGGATGAATAGCAGGGACCCATGTTGGAAATACGTACTGCCCACTATCCTTCAACCCTTTCACAGGAAGCTAAAAGTTTGTTGAATATCCTGATGCCCTAGAGAACACCAGTAGCTGCTGTATATGGTGAACAAGGGAGCGACTGATACCCAGGTACGGTAGACGGGGTTAACTTTCTCCTCATCACAGATCATTTACGATACTTGGGGGGTGATTTTCTGTGTGAAAAAAAGAATAGATTCTGGTATTGCCAGAATTGTGACAGGAATTATATTAGCCATGCCAAAAGAAACCTTTTTAGGTATTTTGCTACACAATTTTTGGTTAATACATTCGCAAATACAGATAGCAAACTTAACTGAAGACGTCCTAACATGCAAATACATAGCCAAAGCATGGAGACATTACGATGATTGCGATTCATGCGAATGGATGTGTAAGAAGTTGTACAAACCATTCTGGGATGTCCAAAAGACTTATGGATTACGGGTCCGAACAATATATATTGTAGAGTTTGCCAACTAAGGTGCTAGTGGAGCAAAAAATAAGGAGATCCTGGGAAATGAGATTTCCTAATTTATTCATTATAGAGATAACCGAGGATGGTAGAATCTTCGGGATGAGATGTTTCTTCTTGTGGTTGGGATTGACCAGAGTATTATAGTTGCACAAGTATGCTTCGCCTTTCCCCTTGTTTTTTCAATTTGACGCTCGGTTCTGTAATGGGGAAAAGCGGCCTTGAAACTCCACGCTAGTAAAGTAACTGTGCTCGAAGACGGAGGACGGCCGCTTTCCTTCAAAACTATGCCTCGATATTTAAGAAAAAGATTTAGATTGACTAAATTCACTTGATCCCAGCTCCTCGGGCTAGCCTCGTGCATTCACACCTTCTAAGGAGTCCCATTCTCATTGAACCACAACTAACGATGAGCCTATCAAGAACATCCCCCCTATCTGAAATCTACTGCCTTTCAACCTAATGCCTGGTGCTCATGTGGGGATGCCGAGGAAAGCCTCAAGGAGAACCTTATGTACGGAAACTAGGGATGCACGAGTTGTGTCAAGGCACCCGGACAGGTATTTTCGTGGTATGTCGACTGTTCTTCACCTAGATACACCTGCTTGAAATGTTATTAAGTGAGCAAGCAAAACCAGGAGTTTTTTGTTATGGGTGTGTTTGCTAACTGGGTTCTAGCTTTAGTGATGGTTGACCTGCCGAGGTCAAGTAATTCTTGAGAAGTGTCCCTTGCCTAGACGTCTTATCCGTATATATCTACCTTTATACAACCCAGCCAATTCAACCACCCCGGGATTAACCCAATAGCCCACCTCACGGCGGCCTTTTACGCACCCTCTCCCTGACAAAACTCTCTGCTGGGTATTTCAGTGATAGTGTTCCATTATACATCCAGTGAGAAGTGTGCTATTGTCACGACCAGCTAAAACCCACGTTTACCTAGGCAATCGCGTATCACTGAATTCTTCAATATAACGTAGGCCTTTCGCCAGTGAAATAATAGTATTATCATTCGATAAACTAATCGCTGAGGAAGGAAAGAGCTTGAATTTGGGTGGGGTGGTGATAACCCCTCAGCCATGATAGAATATACAGCGTGACACAGGTTACTCCTATGCTAAACCCTTACAGCTATATAGATAGCTGGCCTAGGGCTTAAGTCTCTTAAACCACACGTCAGTAGCTGGCCTCTATTGCCTGAGCAGCTGAACGTTACTGAGTTTCCGATTCCCCTGAATAGCTGGAACTTCGGAGTCACCAACCTGATTCCAGACTCATATAGCCAACACACTCACTTGCTACCTACTATCTGTCCTGCAAATCCCTTCGCCCGTTGTATTTCATCGTTTAGTTTCCAGTCTGCTATCCAGAAACGCTGTATAGAGCAGCACGGCTCGCATTGGTCTAGATCTGGCACTCTCCCCTTTAAGATAGGTGTGAAAGAAGTTGCATTGAAAAGAGGTCGCTTTTGGGTATTCGATGGTATAAAGGAGACAGCAGAGAAAGTAGGCGAGCATATAGTTACTGAACGAGGATGTATAAGGGAGCGGGAGAGAGAGAAAGAGAGAGAGAAGCAGACTCTGCCTGAGGATGTTAAGAGGGGGGAGCAGAGAAGAGGGCCGAACAAACCCTGAGGTTGGAGAGCAGGGTGTGAAGCGTTTGAATTGCACTTGTAGTTTGTAATAGAATGAGCAGTGTACGTCGATTAAGGTTATAAAGAGCAAATCACAAGACAAGAGATAGGAGCAGTTGACCTTGCTTAAGAGAACACGAGGTTAAATGACATCGGCACTACTTGGTCGTCAGTACATCTAGAAAATGAAGGGTAGCGATAAATGACAACATAAGCCACTGATCTCAACGATGAACACTATATGGTCCGCACAGAGGAGATGAACAGTTTTTATGGGAATATAGGACTGGCTCATGTAAAAGACTACTTTTTTTTAATTCCTAGCATAACTGGTTATCTACAATAACGCTATTGAAGTAGCTTGATGAATTTGAAAGCCTTTACAGTGGCTTGCCACCAATGAAGTCAGACCATCTACGGACCTCGCTTGGAATACCCTCCTGTCGTGGCAGCTTTTCGCTCATACATTGAGCAAAGAGCTCTGCAGTTTTGGGCTCCATAAAGAGAGGAACACCAAAGTCGACAGCATTTCGGCGCATGACATAGTCGACATCCAATACAGTCTTGCCACGAGCTTGTGCCAAGTTGAAGACACCACGGATGTCGTATTTCTGGAATACTTCTCGGAGTGCACGCTTGTCTTCAGTTGGGAACTCAATCACATCAACCTTGACGTTGTTCTTAGCCGAAGATTCGAGGTATTTCTTAACTTCAGGCTCCGCAGCGTAAAGCTTATAACCAAGAGGCGAAAGGTAATCCACAATCTTGACCAAAGAGTCCTTGGTGATGTCCCCTCCAAATAGAAGACCCTCACCAGGCTCAGGCATGCGGAAGTTCATGGTCGACTGAAGAGAAGCCCAGTAAGCCTCAACAAGGTTCTTTCCAAAGCAGGCAATTTCGCCGGTTGAGGACATTTCGACGCCCAGGAATGGATCAGCACCAGCAAGACGAGTCCAGGAGAACTGAGGAACCTTGGTCGCAAGGTAGTTCCGCTTGACAGCCATAAGGTCTGTTGGCTCAGGCACGTCTTGTCCGATCAGAGCTTTTGTCGCAACATCAACGAAGTTGAGGCCGAGAACTTTGCTGACGAATGGGAATGAACGAGAAGCACGCAAGTTACACTCGATGACCTTCAACATGGGAAGTCCACCTTCTGAATCTTCGGCTTTGATAATTTGCATGTTGAAGGGTCCCGTGATCTTCCAGGCCTTGGCAACCTTGACGGCGATTTCCTTTACACGCTCCATGGTAGTCTGATCAAGGGATGCCGGAGGTAATACAAGAGTAGCGTCACCCGAGTGGACACCGGCTTGCTCAACATGCTCACTCACGGCGTGGACAATAAGCTTTCCGTTTGAAGCAACAGCATCGACGTCGATTTCCTGTGCACCTTCGATAAATTTGGTAATGACAACGGGGTGATCCGGAGATACATCACTAGCGGCAGTAAGTTTTTCTTCGAGTTCATCCTTGCTTCGGATAACGGTCATGGCGGCACCAGAAAGAACATAACTAGGTCGAACTAGGACAGGATAGCCAACTTCCTCGGCAAAGTCTTCGGCTGCGGAAACGGAAGTAAGTTCCTTCCAGGCTGGCTGATCAACTCCGATGCTATCCAGAATGCTGGAGAACTTGTGTCTGTCCTCTGCTTTATCGATGTCCTTGGGATCAGTACCCAAAACTTTAGCTTTTCCGGTTTCTTGAAGACGGAGGGCAATGTTCTGGGGTAATTGACCACCAACAGAAACGACAACACCAGTAGCAGTCTCCAATTCATAGATATCCATGACACGTTCGTAGCTCAATTCTTCGAAGTACAGTTTGTCAGCAGTATCAAAATCGGTCGAGTAGGTCTCGGGGTTGTACTAGGGAAAGTCAGTGATAGCTGGGGTTTACTGGTAGTAAATAATTCTAGTCGGTGAGGCCGTTAGGCCAGGCACATGCAGCCGGAAAATAAAATAAAAGTCTAACTTACATTGATCATAACAGTCTTCTTGCCCATTTCTTTTAGGGCAAGAGTTGCGCTGACTGCACACCAATCGAACTCGACCGAGCTTCCAATTCTATATACTCCAGACCCGAGGATTAAAATTCCATGGTCATCGAATGTTACATCGTGGGATGTAGCATTGTATGTTGTCTAGTAATTGAGTTAGCGATAGTTACAAGTTACTGTCAATAAACGAGAATCCAGAGGTCCAAAAGGGTATAAAGAGGGGCTCCTGGGTAAAAGATAGCACCCTTAATCGAGCTGAAGGTTCGACAGGCAGCCATCTTCTTTAGGTGGCATTTTGATTTGTGATAGTCTTTTAAGTTGTTCAATCTATCGGAAGTATTTCTCTGGGCCTGAGCTCTGGCTTTGCGTAGGTTTGTGGTGCTACCCTTGATATACTTGTCACAATTCGTCACTATCTGCTTGCAGTGATAGTTGGCATTGCGTATAGCTTGTTTCATAGCTCGCATCTCCTTTTAAACAGCTAGAGCTCTGAGTTCGCTGGCGGAAAGGTCGAAATCGCGAATAACCCCTTCGTTCGGTAGATTCGATGGACTCTGTTTGTAGACTTTTCAAGCATTGAGTAGTGGTGAGTGTAGCGTTTTGAAGTACATCGGGAAGGCCTCGAGTAAACATGAGGGAGAGTTGTCGAAACAGGTCCATCCAGGGAGGTGCCTCCAAATGGCAAGTGCATCTAGTTAAATCAGAAAGAAAACTGTTAACTTACATAAAGGTAATTGGTATTTGCTGGGAATTCAGCCGCGAGAGTATCAATCTTCTTGACGAAAGGAGTAACCCCGAAATTCTTTCTGCGGGCCCTGACTTCATCTTCAGTGCTTCCAACAGCCTTGGCAATTTGACGATCGGAGAAACCCATCTTCTTTGCCTTCATCATGAGTTCCTTCTTAATGCCGTAGAGGCTGCCTACACCCTGGAGCTGGTGAGTACAGTCAACAATGTTTTGCAACTTATACAAAAACCATTTGTCGATCTTGGAAAGGTCATGGATTCTGTCAATAGTATATCCTTCATGAAGCATAGCTTGTCCAACGGCGAGCCATCGTCTGTCCGTGGGGTTGGCAAGTTCGTAGTCAAGGTCATCGAACTTGTCGCCTTGGAAGCCAATAAATCGGGGGTCAACCTGACGGATAGCCTTTTGGATGGATTCCTCGAAAGTTCTGCCAATCGCCATGACTTCACCGACAGACTTCATGGCACTTCCAATGTCACGCTTCACGTGCTGGAATTTGGATAAATCCCATCTTGGAATCTTAGTAACAACATAGTCGAGAGAAGGCTCGAAGTTTGCTGTGGTGGTCTTCGTGACAGCATTTGGCAATTCCGGGAGAGTGTGACCAAGACCGATTTTAGCAGCGGTATAAGCGAGAGGATACCCAGTAGCCTTGGAAGCAAGAGCCGACGAACGGGAAAGACGGGCGTTGACCTCGATGACACGGTAGTCGAGTCCGTCTGGCTGAAGAGCGTACTGAACATTACACTCACCAACGACTCCCAAATGACGAACAATCTTGATTGCAGCAGAACGAAGCATGTGGTATTCCTCATCGCTGAGTGTTTGGCTGGGCGCTACGACGATAGAGTCCCCAGTATGAATTCCAAGAGGATCAAAGTTCTCCATGTTGCAGACAGTAATACAGTTGTTGCTTGCATCACGGACGACTTCATACTCAACCTCTTTCCACCCCTTAAGGGATTTTTCGACCAAGATTTGAGGAGAAAGAGTGAGAGATCTTGCAGACATGTTTCGGAGCTCTTCCTCATTGTTTGCAAAACCAGATCCTAGCCCTCCGAGAGCATAGGCAGCTCGGACGATGATAGGATACCCAATTCCCTTTGCGGCTTCAAGAGCTTCATCTACAGTCGAAACGGCAATTGATTGGGCAATTGGAATGTTGATTTCACCAAGAGCCTTTGCAAAAAGATCTCTGTCCTCACTTGTCTCTAAGGTCTTAATGCTAGTGCCCAGAACCTTGACTCCATAACGCTCGAAAATGCCCATTCGCTCCATCTGAACACCAAGATTGAGGGCGGTCTGCCCACCGAATGTGAGAAAGATACCATCTGGTCTCTCGCGCTCAATGACATATGTAACATATTCGGGTGTGACTGGGAGGTAGTAGACCTCGTCTGTGAGGACGTGGGCAGTTTGGATGGTTGCAATATTCGGGTTGATGAGAACAGACTTGACGCCGGCCTCTTTCAGGGCTTTCAAAGCTTGAGATCCTATTAAAGTATAATGTTAGTGAATGCTTTGCTAAGTTTTATGAGAAGTTGAGTAGTTGGAGTTGCCATTGCGTATTTTATAACTGACTCATCCCGAGTGGCCAAGGTCGGATTTCGAGCACGAACCTGAGTAATCGAATTCTCCAGCCTGTCCAATGCTTAATCCACCACTGCCAATGACCAAAACCTTCTTGACATTGACTGGGTTTGCGGCTCCCTTTATGACTCCGCTCTCGAGATATGCTTTCGCGTTTGGGGCGGTCTGGGTCTGGTCTTTGTAAACTGTGGAGCTGGAGAAGAGACGAATCGTCCCCAACTTCTTGCCAGCTGGAACCTGGTTTTTGGCACAGATAGCCCGAATTGAGCTTCGAGTCGTAAAGTTTCGAGCAGCGACCGTTGGGAGGCGGGTTTGGCGAAGGAGGGAACTGCGAGCAGCAGCACGTAGAGAGAGAGCCATGGTAAAGAGTAACGAGAGTGAGCTCAATTGAACACCTCAATTCCCAGTGTAGATGCTCTCACTACTGATCTGCGTATTATTGCCCCGTCCTGTCGAGATTGGTGTTCCTTGAAGATTGAAATGTGCTGGTCGAATGCTCGTTCTTTTGAGCAAGCTTTCCCTTGTCGGTGAGGATCTACTAGGCTCTGACTGCTGATATGGTAACAAGTTTTTTTTATGAAGGAATGACAGCAATTCCTAGGTTTGTTTCTTGTATGGGCAGAAGGGCATCATGGGCAATGGATTGAAGGACGTAGAGTTTAGAATTGGATTTCGATCGCAGTGTTTGTTTTCAATGAGTACTGTACATGTGCTGCCACAAAAATTCGCTTGAGCTACTGCAGACCAAAAGACTTTCTGCCCCGCCCACCGATTCGCTCTTGCTTCCCTGCAATTTCTGGTCGAGTCACACGAAACTTGGAAAACTTCGACCACCACGGGTGTCGCTCTGCAGCAGCAACTTTTCCTTTTCCAGGGATCAGAATTCGCACGCAATGGCACCAGGAGGGGTAGAGTCGTGAGGCAGGTGTGTTAAAGCCTGCAAAAAGCCCTTGTCCGCTCTTCCCTCCAATTGGCATCCTCCAGTCACCCTTCTACAGTTACTGTAGCATGGTGGATGGGTAAAGAGGAACTTGTCTAGTAGCTTTGAGTGAGCCTCGAAGAGAATTTGCTCCTTGCATCCTGTGGGTGGGGCCATTGAAGAGTCTAATTGTTAGACACGAATTTGAGGTCTGCAATGGATATGGGCGGGGAAAGATGAAAAAAAACCCCCCCCCAACGACCAGGGATTAACAGGAACATCTTGAGGAATGATATCATTTACTTGCTGCAAAGTATACTTGCGGCTCTCATTCTAATCATCCTTTGCAGTCAGTTTTTTCACTACACGCCACCAGAATCGGTAGTTATACCCGGGACCAAGATTTACCTCTTTGTACAAGTACCTCGTAATCGACTGCCAAAATCATTCACAACAAGAAAATAAGCAACAAGTTTCTCTGTACAAAACCGCGTCATAATTACTGTAGACATCCTTTGCTCTAGCTATCTGTGAGGGCTTTGCTAGCATGCTAATGGACTTAGAAGGCACAAGTTCAGACTTTGGAAGGTTCGGGGTCAGAAGTATTGGAGGGTAACTGAATATAGTATCAAGAGCGGAAGTTTTCTACAATCGCGAAAGTCGAGGCCTATCGCATCGAATATTCACACCATAATAAGTTTGGCTTGAAAATAATCTTTTGATGCTATTTGGGCTGAATCGCTTTTGATTAGAGACACCACTGTAGAGTGTTTTTGAGTATATTTTTCATTGTCGTGACTTCGTTTTTTCTACATACCAATCTATGTTTTCTCTAGCCGAACAGCAGGATTTCGTTCGATGAAGGACAAATCAACCTTGTGACCAAGCAATTCTCGGATGTTGTTGACCTTCTCTGAGGTTAGCATAGTTAAGGAAAGCATTTCGATATGGAATTTTACCTTGTATTTGATCATGGTCGGTCGCTCCAGACTCAAACCCCAGCCGAAGACACGCAGGTCCTTCGGTAATCCCATGGACTCCAACATTTCTGGTCTGAACATACCACTATTTCCGATCTCGACTAGTTTATTGAGCCCTTTGTGGAAGCTAAAGATCTCCATGCTAGGCTCGGTGTAGGGGTTATAAGCAGGTTTGAAGCGCAGATCCTCAATTCCCATCTTATTAAAGAAGATCTCCATGAACTCCATCAGTCCTCCCAGTGACAGACCATAATCAGCAATGACACCCTCGACTTGATGGAACTCTGCTAAATGCGTTGCATCGACAGTCTCATTGCGGAAGACACGATCAATAGAGAAGTAGCGTGCAGGTGGTGGTCGCCCGTCAGGGCCCTTTTGCGATGCTAATTTGTGAAGCATTGCAGTGGAGATAGCAGTCGTATGAGTTCTGAGGACTAATCTTAAAGATTCGTCTTCAGCCCATGGGTATCTGTAACCAATGGATCCGTATTTGCCATCCTGATGAACTTCCTGAACGTTCTTCCAATATGACTCGTAGTCCCCTTTATCATTTTCATCCTCTGTGTGGGGTTTGTCGGCGGTCTTCGGATCCGAGATATAGAAAGTGTCTTGAAGATCGCGTGCTGGATGTTGTTGTGGAACGAAAAGAGCGTCGAAGTTCCAGAATCCAGTTTCAACGTAACGATTTGTCGGCATTTCTTCAAAGCCCATCTCAAAGAAGATTTGGCGGAACTCGTGTCTGACTTTGTTCAAAGGATGTAAAGCTCCAGCATTTTGATCAGCACCGAGTGATTTGAAGTTGTAAGGCTTGAAAGCAGCAGTCTTCCATGTACCCGAGGCCAGCATATCTGCCGTCAAGTCTGTTTCTTCCTTCATAATCTCTAAAGCAAACTTTGGGCCTTTTTGAACTTTGAAGCTAGTGACCTTTTGCATCTTGATGAGCTTCCGCTTCTTCAAGTCTGTTACAACCTTTAGATCTGGGTGTGTGCGTTTGTGCTGTATTATCCGCAGCTGCTCTCGAGTGATATCTTGTATTGAATCGGCCTACTTCTGTCAGCCTTTCCCCTCATCCTTAGCTGAAGGTTGAACTTACGGATGCTACCAAGCGGCCTTCTTTCCCTTTGGCAATCCATTTTGATTTGAAGGCCTTTCCTTGACCAACCTTTACCACATTCTTATCCCCTACTACTTTCTCAAGTTCTGAAACAGTCAATCCATCCATTGCGTTTCTCAAAGCCTCAAAAACTCGAGCCTCATGACTGCCATTTGCTGCAATTTCTAGTGCCTCTGCCTCAAGCACAGCCTCTTCTCGATCGATTGTTTCGTATGTGACCATAGATCGGGAGGCCAGCCTGTCCAGCGCGCCTTTAACATCTGTTGACTTGTAGGAGGGGAAAACTTCTGCAGTGAGGATTGGGTCATTTTGTAAGAGGGCTTGTAGCACCGACGAGGGCAAGTCGCCCGTCGTTGCGGTTGCCATCTTTTAAATGCCTTGCGCGTTTTTGTAAGTCGTTGGTGTTGTTATTCTGGTCGCATTCGCATCTAGACTGGTAAAGTTGCTCAATCTTCGAGTCATAAATATTTAGCCCCACCTTGTGCTCGCTAGCCAATCAGCAATCGGAATCATTTCAAAAGCCTTGCACTTATTTAGAGCCATAAAGAGGCAAGCACTGTAGAGCTAAGAGAGAATCGAGAGTAATTTTCAAGCATTCTTACTGCGTCTAGAAGAAATTCTCTATAATATGCTTCGATTGGTAACAGTTTGATTTGGAGAATAATATATTTTATGTTACGGGGTGAGCTTCTCAAAACTACTATTAGTTTCTTCACGGCATAGTAGATATTAGCACTTGGGATTTGTGATTTCATAAATAGGACCTGAAATATCTGCTTAAGAGAGCCTCTTTCTGAGTTCGGGAGGTGTTCTGTATGCTGTCTCATCGAACTTGCTTGGTTACTTTTTAATAGCTCCAAGATTACCATCTATTCCAGCCCAGATGTCTCTTGAATTCGAAACTTCCTCTGTTTCCAACTCTAAATTAAGTGGTAGTGGCTTTATATAATCTCCAAGCAAGCGCCGGATCTCACCAACAACCTGCTGGGTTTCGTCGATTGCCATGCTGCCCTCTTCTAGCTTTTCCAGTATTGATTCTTTTGTAATACTTGCTGCAGCTTCTGAAGAATATACCCAAGCCCGAACTTTCTTAGACGAATCCGGTTTTTCATGATTTGAGATTTCATCCCCGAAAGAAGCAGACTCCAATCCCTTCCGAGACATACTTTGGTTGTGCATTGGATATGCTGGAAGTAGGTGACTTTCATCCGTTTGGCGGTCCAGTTTTTGGCTCAAGTCTTTGAGTTGTTTGGCTAAACTTACGGTGAGGTGAGATTTCTGGTGAATGGTTGCCTTTTGTTCACTTAAGACAGCTATCATTTCTTCTAGATATGGGAGTGTGAAAGAGCCGCCATGTGCAATGATGTCCTGACTTAGATTTTCTGAAGGCCCAGGATTTCCTTTCTCAAGGTTCAGTACCTCGCCTGTTATTCGTCCAGTCATGGCAATGACTAAACCCTGTCTGGCTTTTAAGTAACGGGTATATTGTCGATCTATGGACACTAATTCTGTCTGGATATAGCTGGAAGCCATATTCTCTGTTGGCATAGGTTGATAGGCTTTCTCCTCTTCATCAGGGCTCTCTCCTGCTTTTAAGAGTTCTGTCTCGATCCATTGGATCAGTTCATTTCGAGCTACACCTAAAGCTTGGAGTCTGCCTGTCTGATTGCAACCTGAGTTTCCGTGTGCCTCTCTCACTCTAGCAAGTAGCTTTTGCTCTCGTTCTAGAAGAATTTTTGCTCTCAGGACCGATTTCTCCAATTGTTCGGTGAGTACCTTCAAGTCCGCTCCTCCAAATTGTTGTTGAAATCTAGGCGCATTTAGCACCTCTGATGGGACAGAAGGCAGAGGCCCAGTAAATGCCAACGCAACTTGTGGGTCTAGATAGTGGCCCTCAGCCGCAGGCCTTTTGCTCAGAATATCGACATAATCTTGGATAATACTTAGTACTTCGTACTTTTGCTGTTGTTCGATAAGCCCGAGGAAATCCTGCACGTGCCCATTGGAAGTATCTCCATCGTAGTCTACTCGTGTATTGATCTCTTTTCCAATATTAGTTACATGAAACTTTTTGGTTTCAGCGAAGTCTATCCTGGCGCTGATGTTGGCTCGAATGCAGTGTAAATAGTCTTTTTGAATTCCCCTGACGTTTTGTGGTGTAACTTCACGATCGTTCGAAGGCTCAATCAACGAAAGTGGCCGCGATATAGAACTCTTTGCTTCAGGATTCACGGCAGAATCTAAGCTGTGCGCCAGTACACGTCTAATTAGAGAAGCTTCATGTCTGGGTTTGATGAACGATGACTGTAAAGATTGATGGATCTGCTTGAAGGCTTCAGGAAGACCCGTAATTTCTGATTGCTCCATTCCTATGCCGGACCAAATTAAAATTAGAGCGGTGTCAGCTTTCCCCTGTGAGGTCTAGGAGGAAGTGTTGTTATCCTGTTGTTGTTGATGTTGTCAGGTACCTTCAGCCTCGCCCCACTTGTGCTTCGCGCTAAACCTTAATTTTATCGATTTTTCGGAGTAGGCTACTCTGATATCTTCAATACCTCGACGTGCTCGCTAGGAATTTGTCCTTCTCCTTTGTTACGAAGCTCCATTGAGTACTTCCGTTGCTTAATGACATTAGACTCTTTTCTCTGATAATTTTGACGGTCTCTACCGCAATCACAAAAGATTTATATTGACTATTGTCAACGTCTGGTCGCCATTATCCTTCAACCTCCATCCATACTGTAACCCACAATGACGGACCAACAACGCGATGTATCGCAATATAAGTATTCGGCGATGTCCAACCTGGTTCTCCAGGCGGATCGTCGATTCGTTACCCGCCGCAATGACGAGGTCACTGGAGACCCAGAATCTCTAGCAGGCAGATTGAGTATTCGTGACATGGGCTCTCGAAATGCTCGCGATAATGCACCCAAACAAAAGAAGAAGGTATCGGGTTTACCAGACATCGAGAGAGGGGGCTTTCAGGAAGGACAGGATGTGTTGGAGCGGGAACAGCGCAAAAGAAAGCGTGGTCAACCTGCTCAATTACGAGGAACAGGCATCTTGTCTGCTGCAGATGCGAGAGTAGAGGGCATTACTTACAGACCAAGGACATCCGCCACAAGAGCGACATACGATTTGATTCTCACGACTGTTGCGAATAGTCTTGGAGATGTATCTCACGAAACCATCAGAAGTGCAGCAGATGTTGTTTTGGAATTTTTAAAGGATGAGGACATGAAAGACTTCGACAAAAAGAAAGAGGTAGATGATATTCTAGGCTCTTCAACGACATCAAAACAGTTCAATGAGCTTGTAAACCTTGGGAAGAAGATCACAGATTACGAAGCACAAGACGAAGACGAAGTCATGGCGGATGGAGAAGGCGGCGCGGAGGACGGTGGAGAGATTGATGATCGGCAAGGAGTTGCAGTAGTCTTTGATGACAATTCTGAAGACGAAGATGGTGTAGAGATGGTCAACGAAATTCGAGACGAATCATCGGAAGACGAGGAGGATGTTGAAGATCGACTAGGTGCTGAAGAAGCCACGCTAGCTGGAGGCGCTGCTGAAGATCCAGATTCGGAAGCGCAAGAACTACCAGAAGAAGAGGCCATGGTATTAGATTCTGGACCGCCGAAGGATGAAAGTGGTAAAAATAAAGATAAAAACTTCATCGCTGCCCGTGATGTTGATGCTTACTGGCTCCAACGACAAATTGGCACCATTTATACCGATGCCCATATTCAACAAGTCAAGACCCAGCAGGCGCTCCAAACATTATCGGGTATTCCAGATGAAGAAGGTGGCGAGGAAAAAACTTTACGAGAAATCGAAAACGACCTTGCGGAGCTTTTTGACTATGAGCATCACGAGCTGGTTCACAAACTCGTTTCGAATAGAGACAAGATTGTATGGCTCACTCGATTGGCTCGTGCTGAAGATGCCGAAGCCCAAGGAGTCGTCGAAAGAGAAATTGCGTCGGAGGGTCTGCGATGGATCTTGGATGAACTGAAAGGAATCAGCGGTTCTACCGATACTTCCAAGAAACGAAAATTGGAGATCAAGATGGACATTGACTCTAGTTCTGCATATGCAAATGGCTCAGCAAAGGCGGAAGACACTGGGGATGGTGGCCTTGTGGGTGGTTTACAACCTCGGAAAGTCATTAATCTCGAAAACCTTGTGTTTGACCAAGGGAACCATTTAATGACTAACCCAAAGGTCAAACTTCCAGAAGGATCAACGAAGCGAACATTCAAAGGATATGAAGAGATTCATGTCCCCCCCCCAAGAAGCGAAATGAGCCTGGTGATCGTGATATACCTGTCACAGAAATGCCAGAATGGTCACGTGTTCCGTTTAGCTCAGCCGCTAAGCTCAATAAAATCCAGTCGAGGTGTTTTCCTCAAGCTTTTCAGGACGACGGAAATATGCTTATTTGTGCACCCACTGGCAGTGGAAAGACAAATGTTGGTATGCTGACAATCCTCAGGGAAATCGGTAAAAATCGCAATCCGGAAACGGGGGAAATCAATCTAGATGCCTTTAAGATCGTTTACATCGCTCCTCTTAAAGCGCTTGTCCAAGAACAAGTTGGAAATTTTGGTGGTCGGCTTAAACCTTATGGCATTCAAGTTTCGGAGCTCACGGGTGATCGCCAACTTACGAAGCAGCAAATTGCAGATACACAGATTATTGTGACAACTCCCGAGAAATGGGATGTCATAACTAGAAAGGCAACTGATTTGAGCTACACGAATCTTGTACGACTCATTATCATCGATGAGATTCATTTGCTTCATGACGATCGTGGACCAGTGTTAGAAAGCATTGTCAGCCGGACAATCCGAAAGATGGAGCAGACAGGTGATCCAGTGCGACTTGTTGGATTATCGGCTACCCTCCCTAACTACCGGGATGTAGCGAGTTTTCTGCGTGTCGACCCGACCAAAGGCCTGTTTCATTTTGATGGTTCATATCGTCCTTGTCCACTTCGCCAAGAATTCGTTGGAATCACAGAGAAGAAGGCCATCAAACAGTTGAAGACGATGAATGATGTGACTTACACCAAAGTTCTCGAGCATGTCGGCCAAAATCGTAACCAGATGCTGATCTTTGTACACTCTCGCAAGGAGACCGCAAAGACCGCAAGGTACATTCGTGATAAGGCTTTAGAAATGGAGACGATTAGCCAGATTCTAAAGAGTGATGCTATCAGTAGAGAAACCTTAAACTCGGAAGCAGAAGAAGTGAATGACCGGGAATTGAAGGATCTTCTTCCTTATGGTTTCGGTATTCATCATGCAGGAATGAGTAGACCGGATCGTACATCGGTTGAAGCGCTTTTCAACGACGGTTACATTCAAGTACTGGTGTGTACCGCCACTCTTGCCTGGGGTGTTAACTTGCCAGCGCATACAGTAATTATCAAAGGGACTCAAGTCTATTCCCCGGAGAAGGGAAGCTGGGTTGAACTAAGCCCACAAGATGTTTTACAGATGCTAGGTCGAGCAGGTCGGCCCCAATACGATACGTATGGCGAGGGCATCATTATCACCACACAGACCGAGATGCAGTATTATCTGTCACTTCTCAACCAGCAATTGCCCATCGAAAGCCAATTTATTAGCAAGCTTGCTGATAATCTCAACGCTGAAATTGTTCTCGGGAATATCCGAAGCCGTGATGATGGTGTGGAGTGGCTTGGCTACACATACCTATTTGTTCGAATGCTCCGGTCACCTGGGCTTTATAGTGTTGGTGCCGACTACGAAGAGGACAAGGCTCTAGAGCAAAAGCGCGTGGACCTTATACACTCTGCTGCGGTTGTGCTTGAAAAGTCAAATCTCGTCAAATACGACAAGAAGACTGGCAGACTCCAGTCTACTGAACTTGGACGCATCGCTTCGCATTACTATATCACACACAGCTCCATGCTTACGTACAACCACCACATTCAGCCTTCCATTACTCCAATTGAGCTTTTCCGTATATTTGCTCTGAGTGATGAGTTCAAGTATATTCCTGTTCGTCAAGATGAAAAATTGGAGCTGGCAAAGCTCCTAGGCCGTGTACCAATTCCTATCAAGGAGTCCATCGAGGAGCCCCATGCAAAAATCAACGTCCTTCTTCAAGCATATATATCGCGTCTCAAGCTTGAGGGATTAGCTTTGATGGCTGATCTTGTCTACGTGACTCAATCAGCGGGCCGCCTTCTTCGCGCAATATTTGAAATTACATTAAAGAAAGGATGGTCCTCTGTCGCAAAGACAGCTTTAGAACTCTGCAAAATGGCCGAAAAGCGTATGTGGCCGACGATGACCCCGCTACGCCAATTTCCCAGCTGTTCGCGAGACATCATTCAAAAGGCGGAACGGATTGATGTGCCCTGGACAAATTATTTCGACCTCGATCCACCAAGGATGGGCGAGTTACTTGGGCTTCCGAAAGCTGGCAGGGTTGTCTGCAATTTAGTGTCAAAATTTCCACGCTTGGAAGTTCAAGCACAGGTGCAACCAATGACTAGATCAATGCTACGGGTTGAGTTAACAATCTCGCCACATTTTGAGTGGGATGATGAGGTTCACGGAGCTGCAGAAAGTTTCTGGATCATCGCGGAAGATTGTGATGGAGAGGATATTTTATTCCACGATCAATTTATTCTTCGGAAAGACTTTGCTCAAGCAGAGATGAATGAGCATATTGTTGAGTTTACTGCCCCTATCACGGAGCCGATGCCTCCTAATTATTTTGTATCGGTCATCTCAGATAGATGGATGCATTCAGAGACTAAGTTGGCTGTGTCCTTTCAAAAGCTTATTCTCCCAGAAAAGTTTCCGCCACACACTCCTCTGCTTGACTTACAGCCACTCCCGGTGGCGGCTCTCAAGACCGACGAGTTTAAAGCGCTGTATCCTGATTGGGAACGTTTCAATAAAATTCAGACTCAAACTTTCAACTCTTTATACTCAACGGATGACAACGTGCTTGTTGGGGCCCCCACTGGAAGTGGCAAGACTGTATGTGCGGAATTTGCGTTATTGCACCACTGGTCAAAGCAAGACCCTGGGCGTGCTATCTACATTGCACCATTCCAAGAGCTTGTCGATCTGCGACTCCAGGATTGGCAATCCCGCCTCCTCAAACTTCGAGGAGGGAAGGAAATTGTCAAACTGACAGGCGAGACGACAGCTGACCTCAAACTTCTCGAGAGAGGTGATCTTATTTTAGCGACACCTTCTCAGTGGGACGTCTTATCGCGTCAGTGGCAGCGTCGGAAAAACGTGCAGACCATTGAGCTTTTCATCGCCGACGAGCTTCACATGCTAGGAGGTCAGCTGGGCTTCGTGTATGAGATTGTGGTTTCTCGTATGCACTACATCAGATCGCAAACACAGTTACCTTTACGCATAGTCGGCTTGAGTGTCTCTTTATCTAATGCTCGAGATATTGGCGAGTGGATTGATGCAAAGAAACACAACATTTACAACTTCAGCCCACATGTTCGTTCCGTACCCTTAGAACTTCACATTCAGTCATTCACTGTTCCCCACTTCCCATCACTCATGCTGGCTATGGCTAAACCCGCATACCTTTCTATCCTTCAAATGTCTCCTAACAAACCTGCAATTGTTTTTGTTCCTAGCAGAAAGCAAGCTCGAGGGACAACACGAGATTTACTTGCTGCTTGTCTAGCAAGTGATGATGAAGACCGGTTCTTAAACGCCGACGTGGATCAAATGAGGCCGCTTCTCAAGCGCATACATGAGGAGGCATTAGCGGAAGCAATTTCACACGGCATAGGCTACTATCATGAGGCATTAAGCTCTAGTGACAAACGAATAGTGAAACATCTTTATGATCAAGGAGCTATTCAGGTTCTAGTGGCATCCCGGGATGTATGTTGGGAGCTTGATTGCACAGCACAGCTTGTTGTGATCATGGGCACCCAATACTACGAAGGCCGAGAACACAGATATGTCGACTACCCACTGAGTGAGGTCTTACAAATGTTTGGCAAAGCTTCGCGACCACTTGAGGATAAGCTCAGCAAAGGTGTTCTGATGGTACCTGCTGTCAAACGCGAATACTACAAGAAATTCTTGAACGAGGCTCTACCAATAGA
The DNA here is from genome assembly GCA_021365295.1 of Tricladium varicosporioides. Taxonomy (NCBI): domain Eukaryota; kingdom Fungi; phylum Ascomycota; class Leotiomycetes; order Helotiales; family Tricladiaceae; genus Tricladium; species Tricladium varicosporioides. Next base: position 868,538 of record JAJTIW010000023.1, read on the forward strand.
GAGTCATCTCCAAGTTTACCTGCATGACGCTTTTGTGTCTGAAATTAGTACTAAGATGATCGAGTCTGCAGATGATGCGATTAACTGGACTACCTTTACCTACTTCTATCGCCGACTTCTGGCCAACCCAAGCTACTATAGCCTGACTGATACATCTCACGAAGGTCTCAGCGCCCATCTGTCAGAGCTAGTTGAAACTACTTTGAAGGAGCTAGCAGAGGTCAAGATAATCGATCTTGATGAAGATGATGATTCTGTGACGCCACTTAATGCAGCTATGATCGCAGCATATTACAACATCTCGTATATCACAATGCAGACTTTCTTATTGTCGCTGACTGGACGGACAAAACTAAAAGGAATCCTCGAGATTGTGACATCTGCAACGGAATTCGAGTCTATCCAGATACGACGTCATGAGGACAGTCTCCTTCGCCGAGTCTATGATAGAATACCTGTGAAGATGACTCAACCTAGTTACGACTCCCCACACTTCAAAGCATTTGTCCTTTTACAAGCACATTTTTCACGAATGCAGTTACCAATCGATCTAGCTAAAGATCAAGAGATTATCTTGACGAAAGTTCTAAGTTTATTAAGTGCCACAGTTGACATCTTGTCTTCTGAGGGACATATTAACGCCATGAATGCGATGGAAATGTCTCAAATGGTTGTTCAAGCTATGTGGGATCGTGACAGCCCCTTAAAACAGATTCCTCACTTCACCTCGGAAGTCATCAAAGCCGCAAATGACTCTAAGTAAGTACCATTAGAATTACTTGTTTCGCAAACTGCTAACTAGAGATCCTATCACAGTGTTAAAGACATTTTCGAGTTTATGGAAGCTATGGATCCCTCAGAAAATCCAGATTACGAGGCTTTGGTGAATCGTTTGGGATTGTCGCAATCTCAACTAGGACAGGCAGCAAGCTTTACAAACACCAAGTACCCAAATATTGAGCTTGATTTCGAGCCTGAAGATCCAGAAGACATTACTGCCGGCTCACCCGCATATCTTAAAATCAAGATTGTGCGAGATGTAGACGATGAGGATGTCACAGCTGATGTCGACACCACTGTTCACGCACCCTTCTACCCTGTCAAGAAAATGGAAAATTGGTGGCTCGTCGTTGGTGAGGAAAGTTCAAAGACGTTACTTGCAATCAAACGAATCACCATTGGCAGATCTCTCAGTCTAAGACTAGAGTATACGGTGCCAACCCCAGGTAAACACGAGCTAAAATTATTTTTGATGAGCGATAGCTACATTGGTGTTGACCAAGACCCGAGCTTCACTGTCAACGTTGCTGAAGGAATGGATGAAGACGATGAGGATGAAGATGATGAAGAGGGCGAATAGTAAGATCTTGCCATTAATTGTCAAATGTCAGTCACTGTTGTATACTAGATCGGAATGCAGGAAAGGTTTAGCGGAGCGAAAAGCAGTTGCGTCTGCTTTATTCCGCTCACCAGATACCCAGGCTATCACATTCCGCTGGATTTTCTACACTTAGCTTTGATTGATTGTGTTGCCTACCACGGTCTGATGCAGAGTACAGAGGCGTGACGTGATTGGATTCGGCAGAGTCAGGTTGGCTATCCCATCAGGCCCTCACATCAGCATGAGGTTAGCTACTCTGGCACTGATCCGAGAACGGGTGCTAGTAGTCTCTGGCATTGTGTTCATTATCACCTTTGTTGAATCTCCCTCAAGTTGTTCAATTATATCTTTGACATTGAATGCTGCTCTGTTTTATTGCCCCTCGTCCTTGTCACTTCTGCGTTTCTCATTGGATGTCATGGGAATTCACCAAGGCAGCGTGGATTCGACAACATCTTATGGTCCGTGCACGACATGAAGTTGCGCTAGCAGCCTTTGGATTTTCGAAGCGGAACAAGTCATTTTTCGATTCCATCTCCCTAGTATCGTCCATAAGTCAGCCATCAAGGCCTTTACATCGACTTGTGTATTAGATCTACTGCAATCGATTGCTGCAGGGAAAGATCGTCTCAACGCGTCGAGAACACTCTGAAGCTATCGATTTCGATTTCATCAACAGAGCATCTGCCTCGATTTCGCGACTGCACCATGTCCGAAGAGGCCACCACGCAAGCTTCCCCAGTGATAGCTGCATCGGAGGCCGTCGCAGCACCTGTTAAAGAAGAGCTAGAGGTTAAGACTACAGCTGAGGGAGGTGTAAGCAATGGTACTGCCCCTGCCGACGCGCCTGAGCCTGCCCCAGAAGTCGCGACTGAGGTTTCGGCGCCAATCGAAAGTATGCTTGCTTTCCAATTTCCTGTCTTTATTTCCACCTCATATTCACTTGCTGATTGGTTTCCATCGCGTCTAGCTCCAGATCGAGCCAATACAAACGGCAAGCAAACTGAATCTGACGACGTCACCCACAACAAACCTACCCCAGATGCGAAAGACATGGAAATGAAGGACAAGACAAAGGAGGGAGAGGTGGTAGCACCCGCAGGCGATTCTGTAGATGCTATTACTGATGCTCCTACCGGTGGGAAAGCCAAGGGTAAAGGCCGCAAGTCAGGCGGAGTTCCTGAGCACAAGAGCAAGAAACTGAATAAGAAGGCATCAAAAGCCAAAATGATGCACACAGATGCTAAGCCTGGCGACCACTTCTTCGTACGACTAAAGGGATATCCATTATGGCCAGCAATTGTTTGTGAAGAGTCCATGCTACCAGATACCCTTCTCAAGACTCGGCCTGTTACGGCGGCTCGAGCAGATGGCACTTATCGTGCAGATTATGAAGATGGAGGCCCAAAAGTGAAAGACCGTTCATTCCCCGTCATGTATTTGCAAACGAACGAGTTGTAAGTCCCTTGATTATGCTAGTCTTTCCCTTGCTGATTCCTTTTTTAGTGGCTTCATCCCTAACCAAGATCTTGTTGATCTTGACCCTGAGGAGTGCGCTAAATCCGGTCCATCAATAAAAAAGAAGGATCTTTCGGCAGCCTACCAACTTGCCAGTGAGCAAAACGATTTACAACATTACAAGGACATATTGCAAGCATTTAACGAGCAACGTGAGGCTGATGCCGAGGCTAAGAGAAAGCTTGCAGAAGCTAAAAAATTGAAACTCGTTAACAAGGAGAAGAGATCAAAGGTAGTCGTAGAGGAAGAGCTGGAGGATGAGGATGTCAACATGCCAGATGCGGCGCTAGAGGTTGATTCCGATGGTGCGGAAGTCGCTCCAAAGTCTGTGAAGGCGAAGAAGCGCAAGGCAGAAGAACCGGCGGAGGTGAGTAGCAATTATAAACAATTTATTCCGTTGTAAATGCTGACCGTTCAAAAGACCCCAAGTCGTGTCGATTCTGTCAAGAAGCCTCGGCCGACGATCAAGTTGAATACCCCAAAGACGACAAACGGTACAAGCATGCCCAAGATTGCAAAGGATTCAGCTACCAAGGCCACCAAACCAAAGTCTTCTAAGAAGGCCGCTGCGAAGGCTGCTGCAACCCCCGAGGTGGCTATTCCCAAGGAGCCAGAGATGACAGCAGAGGAGAAGAGAGTCAAGAAAGAGGCAAGCATGGTAGCCAATCATTCTTTATGTGATCACTAACTTTATTTTAGAAAGAGATTTTATTCCTGCGACACAAACTTCAGAAAGGCTTACTCACTCGGGATCAGTCTCCAAAGGAAGAGGAAATGAAACAAATGAGTGAATTTGTCACCAAACTTGAAGGTTATGCAGATCTCGAAGTTAGCATCATCAGAGCCACAAAGATAAACAAAGTCCTCAAGGCTATGTTGAAATTACCCAGCATTCCTCGGGAGAATGAATTCAATTTTAAGCCACGATCTCAGACACTTCTCGACAAATGGAACAAGCTACTGGCGAGTGAGCAGGGTACACCTGCGGCACCAACAACCAACGGTGTTGAACATAAGACAGATGAAGTAAAGGCATCACCGAACGCAGCCGCTAATGGAAGTAAAGGATCGCCTAAAGAATCCAAAGCTGAAGAAAAGGCATCACCGAAAGAATCGCCAGCCACTGAAAGCAAAGAACCTGCGATAGGCGACCAAGCCACTCCTGAGAACACAGCGAAGGTTTGTGATTTCCTGCCCTCACAATAAAAGCGGTGAACTAATCGTGACATAGGGGCCAGCCGTTGCACCAGCAGCACTCGAGACAAGTACCTAGTTGATTCTAGTGCTTATTGTTTGATTGACAGGTGCCTATTTGACAATCATCCCGAAGTATGAATGATGCGTCAAGTTGATGAGTTATTGATGCACATTTCCTTACATTTAACTAGTGCTTCTCGTTACCACGGCGTTTCCTAGACGACGCAGTCCGCGGAGCATGTCCGTTTGTCTCTACTGCACGATTCTACTTTTGCGATTTCGCATGTAACACTACGCAAAACTAGGAGTTCATCCCCTTGTCGAGGCTTCTTAGCATGTTATGGGTCCCATATTGTACAAATTTCAATTTCCAAAATTACACGGCAGTGATGATGGACTGCTGATGGGAGAGATGGAAAGAAAAATCTGTCTTGTTGGTTGACATGAAAGTTTCGCTCTTGGTATGATTGATATTGGCACCTCCAATTTGTGTAGGCAATAAAATAACTACAAAAAATTGAGCAGACTTTCCGTATCTCTTAAGTGACATATGTGCCTCCTCACTGCCTCGTATTATACAATTGTATTTATCCATTAAACTTCTTAAAATTTTAAAGGAGATTTCTAAAGTGTCGAGAAAGCTGCTAAAAGGGAGTAGAGGGAATGGAGGCGGTGACCGCATTAAGACATGCGAGTGGAGAAGCAAGCGGCAAAAACGCCAAAATTATTTACTATCCTCGACTTTTGTGACCAAACCACAGATCATTCACAACAACAAAAATGGCAGCACCCAACCCTGAATTCCTACGCTTCACAACACATAAATCCTTCGCTCAACGCCTCGTCCTCTCCACCCTCACCGGCCGACCCATCCATATCTCCCAAATCCGTTCCTCCTCATCAACACACCCAGGCCTAGCAGCCCACGAAATATCCTTCCTGCGACTTCTCGACTCCATCACGAATGGCTCTTCCATCCAAATCTCATATACCGGCACAACACTTACTTACATACCGGGCTTAATTACAGGCTCAGTAACGGGTGATACAGTGGTTAAGTGTAATTTGCTGGAGGGTTGTGGCAGGGGTGTGAGTTGGTTTTTGCTGCCGCTTTGTATTCTAGGGCCGTTTTCGAAAAGTCCGTTGAATGTGAGATTTGAGGGGGAGGGAGTTATTACGTCGAGTACGGAGACAGGGGATGTTAGTGTTGACACTGTGCGGACTGCCATTCTCCCTTTGTACGAACGATTCGGAGTCTTGGGCACAAAGATGGAATTGCGCATTCTACAGCGATCTTGTGCTGGGCCCGGGGGAAAAGGGGGAGGGGGAGTAGTTGAGTTGCGATTTGGTAGTCAGGTTAGGCTGCCGAAGACGTTGCATTTGAATCGCAGTCCTGGGAGGGTGAAGAGAATTAGAGGGGTAGCGTATTGTACGGGTGTTGCGGCTAGTGGGAATGCGAGGATGATACACGAAGCGAGGAGGTTGCTGAATGGGTTGGTGGCAGACGTGCATATTGCCGCGCAGTATGATCAGGCGCCACTAGTTAGTGATAAGGGGGAGCCAGGGAAGAAGAGGAGGACGGGGGTGGGGTTCGGATTGAGTCTTGTAGCAGAGAGTAGTGTGGATGGGGTGATATATTCTGCAGATGCTACAGCACCGAGCATGGGGGGTGTTACGCCTGAAGATATTGGGAAAATGTGTGCGTTGCAGTTGCTGGAGTGTGTATCGGATGGTGGGTGTGTGACCAAGGTTGGAGCTGGAACAGTCTTGACGCTCATGGCTATGGGATCTGAAGATGTTGGCCGAGTGAGGTTAGGGAGGGAAGTGGTGGGGACCGAGGAGGTAATACAGCTGGGTAGAGATCTGAAGAAGTTTGGGGCGAGTAGCTGGGGGCTGAGAGATGCAGAAGAAAACATAACGGATATTATTGTTAGCGTCAAAGGCATAGGCGTAGGCAATGTGGGAAGGAAAATAGCATAAAAAAGCATTTTTCAGCATTCAAAGCGCAACAAGCATTAGAGGTTTAGTGATGGGGTCTGGAAAGCCCATAACTAGACTTATTTTTGAGGAGCTACTAAGCAACTTCTAAGAAGTCAAAGCATCTACTCCTCTCTGGAATCGTGCCGTAGCAGCACTCAATCTCAGGTTTCGATTAGCAGTTGCTGCAGCCAGCTCAGCAGAGTAACCTACAGTCTGCAAAGCAGAACCCGTAGCATTCCCATAGTCATCCCATTGCCGCCTTAAGTTATGCAAGATATGTAATTCTGCCACAATGACAGTCCCAGACCAAAACATATCCAAGCCCGCTCCTTCACCCTGTTCCTGTGGCGGCTCTGCTAATAGTCGTGCCCGCTCTTCGTCCAGTTCTGGATCTTCTCCTTGGGTATTTGATGATACTTCATTACGTGGAGCAAGGGGCTGGAGCTCAATACCCCCAGTGTTCACTACAGCGTCCCTCATAATTCCTCTTTCTTCGGCGTCGTGATCTTGTATCGAAGTTATTTCTGACCTAGCCCCAAGTCTTCTTGGTGATGTGTATACTATCAAGACTGTCTTGAGTCTCTCTCTTTCCACATGCACAGCGAGCATAAGACACTGCAATCCTAGCACTAAGAAGTCCAGAAAGATCAAGTGTATCTTTGACGTCGGTCCCTTGTGCCCAATAAGGTCAACGATAATCCCACCATGAAGGTACCCACGCATAGCCTCCCCAGCTTCAGATCTTGCGGTAAACAGGTGGAGAAGAGAACATATTATAAATGGCCCGAAGATAGCGCCAATGTAAGGACGGTGTTTCGGCATGGGAGGGACGAAGTGCGGCTTTGGTGTAAGGAACATTATTTGATTGAGACCACGAATCAAGAATCTAAATAATGAACAGCTGTCGTTTCATTAGTAAAGATACAAGTGAAAAGGTGACACGCGAACCCACTCCATATAATACACAATGCAAAGTTCCACCCAAACTAACATATCCAAATTCTTCATCAAGCCATCAATAAACTCCATCTTCTTGCTCATCTGCGCCTGGAACTTCCTCTTCGCTGGTGACAGAACATTTTGGGATCTTGTTGTAGAGCTGAGACCAGTGTCTACGGCATCAGGATTGTTATTGCCGGTAAGGTTATCCGTCGCCAAAGGCAGGACCTCTGCTGGGTTGGAAGTGGAGTCATTGTTCATAGCTTTTTGGACTCATTGGTGGGATATGGTGAGCTTTTAAGAGCTGATGCGCTCCTCACATGGTTTTGTGGCAACGGCGGTGCGGTGGGAGCAGATGAGGGAATTGAGGTTGTCAATGTCTGATGAGCCTCCTTGACGGGGCTCCTGCAAGGCTGAAATAGGACTAGCTTGGTAATGTGGTTAAACACGTGATTGCCTCATAGATCTCTAGAACTCTGGTCGTGAGCTGAGACTACTTGATCACTTCCTATCATCTCCTTTCTGTTTGCTTTCGTAATTCTATTTTCTACATCACTATCAAGCCCCATTAATTTCAATAGGAAGAAACGAAAAAGATTATCACTAAAAAGTTATGAACCCCTAAAATACCAAAACTCATGCTCACACCTGTCTCCATCTAACCCAAACGCGTCATGCCACGCCATACTCGAAAAGGTCCCGCAAGTGCTCAAATATCTGGAAATCTTCCTCTCCAAACCTTCCATCAATTCAGCTCTCTTCCGTTAGAACTCCGTCTCCAAATCTGGAACTACTTAATCCACCCTGATTTCATCCCTGTTCACTGGTCCTCCACCCACCGCGTCTTCTACTCACCGCGCCGACCACCCTCAATCCTATATATCAACCAAGAATCCCGCCATTTCGGCCTAAAACATTACCAACTCGCCTTGGCCGCATCACCGGAATTTGCGAGGGTGTATGTAAACTTCAAAATTGACTTGGTCTATCTAGCCTGGCATACGCTTGGTGCTACTGATGAGGCACCGGGTCGATTAGGGAGGAAGTTGTGTGAGAGTGATTATAAAAAGTTGGAGGGATTAATGATCCATGAGAATGATCTGCTGAGACATATGGATGATGAATTCCGGGAAATTACCAAGTTCAAAAATCTCAGATGTATTGCTGTTGTCTGCGATGAGGATAGACCCGAATCAGGGGATATGTACGGCGAAGAGGCAATGATGGAGATGGCCGACACAATTGATAATCTTGAGGGTCCATATATGGAAACCTGGCCTGAGTTGATTTGTTTGAGAGGTAGAGAGGAGAGTCAACCGTGTTCGAGACATTGGTGGTTTGACGGGTGGAATCAAAGGACCAGGATTAAGCAAAAGGAGGAGTGGACGAAGATTATGGCGGAGTGTTTAGAGGTTACGTTGGATGATACAGGTGATAGTATGATAGGACCAGGGCAGTTCTTTTTTAATATGATGATAGCTCAAGCATTAGGTGGTGGTAGCTCAGTTGATGAGGATGAGGATGACTTGGTTGATTCAGACGACCTTGCACTGTTGGTCAGTCAATGAGGATTTGGCCGCATGCATTTTTGCAGGTCTTCAGTGAGAGCTCCTCTGCGAGGATGTAAGGAGTTGATTGTTAAGGCGAGATCTCGATACTAAAGGACCTATGAATGGAAATGTGTTTATCTATGTGTTGTAGTTGGAGACCAACATAAAATCGTGGGACAAGTGGAATAGATATGCGCACACTACCAAAATCACAGATGCCCATGTCATGCTGTAATATATATGTTCTCATGAACCAATAAGTACTAATGTATAAAAATGTATATTCTCGTAATCCCGGCGATATCTTTATCTTTCAGCCAATTCCCCTAAACAAATTCCATTAACCTTGCACTAATTCCTTCAGTCTCTTCTCGATCATTTCCCGGCCATCAAATGTCTTCCAAACTTCAGATGGCGCCTTGTTAACGATATCCCAACTCTTGAGGTTATCGGTAATGTGCGTTAAGTCACGCTGTTTTCTCTCCCATTCGCTGTCTTTTCTTACGTTAATACCGGAACTGATGACTGCTAATGGCGTTTTCCCTTTTTGGATATTTCTTGCACTGCTTACTTCGTTCTTTGTCAAGGAATTGGCGACCAGCGATTCTTGCAGTTTCGCCTTGATGAACTTCCCACCCTGGTATGCACTACGTCCGTAGACACGATCCTCACGACTTCGGCCTCTGAATATAGCAGAAAATGTACTGTCAAGCCCAAGTGGGGAGATAACTCCCCATGCCCATAGCAAGAGCCCACTACTCGGAGAACCTAGGCGGTAAAGGAGATCTTCGTGAAGTGGGTCGATAAGCAGAAGGCCTTTGACATCGCGGCCGTGTCGAGATGAAAATACTCTCGAGTAAATGCATCCAACGCCAGCGCTAGCTAAGATGAACGGACCTTCTTCCCCAGCTTGAGCCAACGCTTCCGAAAGAGCGTCGGCAGCCATACCGGCGGAGAATGGTGATGGGGCATTATCGGACCAGGCAATCCCTGGACGATCAGAGTAGCAATAGCGACTAATGCTTTGGTTTGCAAGAGAGCTTTCTGCAACTTGTATCATTCCACCTGCGAATGGACCATCACCAGCCTCGAACAGCACAGTTGGGACATTCCTTCCCTTAGAGTCGGTGGTATTGCCTTCACAAAAAATGTGTATTTGATACTTGTCGCCATCAACAAAGTAACGCTTTCCTGGTGGAGCAAGAGAAGCATCACGGGCTCGAAGAACCAACGTTGCTGAGAGCAAGATTGCTACTATAACTAACATCACTAGGACGATAGTTGAGGTTAGTACAGAAACCCATTCCTTCAGTGTTCGCCGTGTTTCCATTCTGCCTGTGAGGCGCTCTTCCTCTTCGTGTTTGCCCCATGTCACAATCCTGTCAGTGAAAGCGGTCCAGATCGAGATGAGTAAAGTCCATGTAACGCTGACAATTCCTACCCAGCCTTCTTCCAATCGAAGCTTCGGAACAACCACGATGATTATCACATCAACTAATAAGATGACTGCCAACACCAAGCATGTTATTTGTGCTGCTTCTGAGGGTGTGGAAAAAAACAAAAGGACAGTGAGGACGAGTCCCATTGTCATGGTTGTGTAGAAGAAATCAAAGAACCCTGAGCCCCTGGAGTGCATTCCTGGAGGGCTTACAAAGATAGATACCAGGAGGAGAGTCCACCACAAGAAGTTTACAACTGCGAAGAGGACGGTGAAATATCGCAGGAACCTTACAGACCAGAGGTTATAGGGCGATACCTAAAACGAAGTGAGCTTTGGAGTTATCTCGTGCAAAGACTATTTACTGCTGGATCATCAGGGCTTAGATAGCCTTCATGTGGAGGAGGAAGCAATCGACTTCGCTCATCTGCCCCAACTGAGCGGCGGGGGAGATTGTTGGATCCGCTCGAAGCTCCATTTTGCGGGGTCGTCCTTCCATTGCTCTCATCATCATCCTTCTTCCCCCAGAGAGACACCATCCTGAGCACTTCAAAACTTGCACTCTAATAGATTATACAAGCAAAGAAAAAACGATTTGGGATATGCACAAGTATTGCTGAAGCATGCCTACAGGAAGAAGGTCGAGCTGGGAAGCAGGGCTTGATAGCATGAAGAAGAGACCACTTAGTGTACTAACTGAGACGCTAAACGGATATTGATATACTAAAGGCCCAGCAAGTGTTGATGGCGTCCAATAGATCTCTGCTGTGCAAGTGTCGAAAAACAATCAAGATCTTGCTCAAGATCCAAACCCCAAGCTACTCACTCTGATGTCATAACACAATAACCCGTCCATACCTGACACCTAGAAGACCCGGAAGTGTTGATATGCTCGAGCCGCTTGAATGCACGACACAGAATACCGGCACTGAGTTGAGATCCCATATCTGATCTCTGACCCTGTGACGTAGTTTACTACGTATGTCCAAGCACAGGGATCCATAGCTTCATGGTCATGATGCCAGGGTCTCAGCCCACAAGCCAGTCCGAGCTTCCTGCAGGGGAGTTTTTTATCGCGATCATCTAATCTACTCCTCCTCTACTTCTTCCTCAGTTCAACTATTCTCACAGAACAGCTGCGTTACATGTGATTGTTGATTCACCAGCACAAACCTAAAAACGCCCTATCGTAATCATCAAGGCTACCGCTCCTCTTAGGTTACAAATCACCCCACCATGAGCGAGCTACAAAGACAATTTACCAAACCCAAACTGTCGTCCTTCCCTGCTACCACTCCAACCCCAACACCACTGATGTTTAACGAGGCTGAGGAGGAAGAAATCGACCACTTTGAGACAATAATCCAACCAGATGACGACTCTTCTTCTGCATCGTCCACCTCATCCGCCTCTTCTACTGGAACCATAATACCATCGTCAGATCAGAGGCTCTTCGCACGACCTCAAGGGTACGACTTCCTCTGCTTCTGTTCTTCGATTTGCTAATTACTCTCTCTCAGCCCCCCAGCCAAGAGAAGCCTCAATCAAATACCCTGGACTACCTACTTCGAGCGCGAATTGTTCCTCGAGTCGAACTTCGATAATGTTACAGTCACCCACCACGCCTACCTTACATCCCCAGTTGGTAATGCACCACTATTTATAACGCATCATGGGGCCGGATCTTCCGGCCTTTCATTTGCAATTCTGACTTCCGAGATCCGAAAGCGGCTGCCCTCTGCCGGTATCCTGTCTCTAGATGCTCGGGGGCATGGCTCTACCCGCACGAATCCAACTCCAGAAACTCCAGACCTGAGCCTTAATACACTCAGTTCGGATCTTATAATGGTCATTGAGAAGACAAAGGTGCAAATGGCTTGGAAAGCACTGCCCCCAATAGTTTTTATTGGGCATTCTCTCGGGGGGGCAGTTGTGACGGATGTCGCAAAGGGAGGAAGGTTAGGAAACTCAGTCCTTGGTTATGCTGTGCTCGATGTTGTTGAAGGTTCGGCTATAGATGCCTTACAGAGCATGCAGACATACTTATCGACTCGCCCGCTGGGATTCCCATCGCTTGAATCTGGCATCGAATGGCATATTCGATCAAGGACAATTCGAAATTCGATTTCGGCACGAACAAGTGTACCGGCCTTACTAATGCATGTCGAAGAAAGGGGTTCACGGCCTTGGACATGGAGAACCGACTTAGCTGCTACCCAACCATTTTGGGAAGGATGGTTCGTTGGGCTCAGTAAAAAATTTCTAGAAGCACGTGGCGGAAAGCTGCTTCTCCTTGCAGGAACCGACAGATTGGATAAAGAGCTGACAATCGGTCAAATGCAGGGTAAGCTTCCTCTTAAATCTTGGTTGGGAAGGTGCTGACTGTCTCTAGGCAAGTATGCACTTCAAGTCTTTCCCGAGGCAGGCCACTTTATACATGAAGATTTGCCCGAGAAGACTGCAATGGTCATCGTTGACTTCTATAAGAGAAATGATCGGAGTGCGTTAGTACTACCTCCAAAGGTCTCGGACATGCTTAAAGCAGGCAAGAAGATATAGGGCACCGTTCGCATTTTCAATTTTCATTCTGGAAGCACCGAGCACCATCAGCTCGACTAAACGGAACAGATGATATCTATTCTCCCCTCCCGTTAAATAATTGTAACAGTGGGCCATTTTTCAGGGGTGATCTTGTAGGGCAAAACGACAGTGCGGGCCTGGGTTGTATGTGGCCCACTATTACAATTAATCAGGGGGGGGAGTACCCAAACTTTACGAGTTATAGGGAGTGGCTTGTTGCGCAGCATTGCAACCTGCCCACGTTGTACCCTTACCCTCTCAACTACCAGCAATCTTGGAAGCGTCTCAGAGGTCAGCCATTACCTTGAAGGTACCTGATGTCCAGAGCGGGCGCCACGCTCGTATAGCATGTCACTGAAGACATCTGAAATAGGTTCACCGCACTGGAGGATTCTGGATAGAGTCAGGGGTTTTTGGCCAAGCTGAACTCGTCAGAACCATAACAAGATAATACTAAATGGATGCTGAAGGTTAACTTCGTCGAATTGCGCCACTTCAGCTTAGCCCCTCTCTAAAAAATGCAGCATTTAATATGTGGGCTTTTCGAATTTCCCAAGCTCCAGCTTGCTTGCGACTCTTGTGCTCTACCTGCCTTTGTATCAGAACTTGAACAATCTTCTAACGACACATGTTTTCTGGGTTCCAACTCTCAACCTAGTATTCTTCGAAACTAACTCGTTTGATCTGACATTGCAAGGTCAAGCATTGCTCGCTTGAGATATACAGATACCCGGCCTTGGCAATCAAACTTCTCGCTACTCGTACATGATTATTTTCATCTCGCACCTTACATTTTTGTGTAGATTTGTATATCAACGTCTAAACCAGTCATAACACCCGCAAAATACTCCACTGGTGCCCTCGTTTTCGTCTCAGGGGCTCTGGTTTAGTCACAACAGTACCATTTCATTATTCTAGCAATGATAGTGAATTTTCAACCGCAAGAGTTTGCCGAGCTTTCGAGGAGAGACAAGTTTTTTAACAACGACAAAGGGCCTCATATTTACGACCCGCGAAATTCCAGCCCCAGTCGTTTTATGTGGCTGCGCCTCCACGCATGGAAATACAAACTTAAGATGAATGACGATGATAGACAAAGAGAGGTGACTTCACACCAACCACGGTATCATATGCAGGTCTAGGTAATCCCTGCTGGCATGGAACCTCAACGATGTCGATTCTTGTTGGCTCTGGGCAGCCCGCGGGTATTATACAGGGCAGTTTCCGAGTACTGGGGCGGTAATATTTTACGAAAGATAGTCAACCTTTCAAACGCCGAACAACATGGATTCTAAAGCCACAAAATACCCTGAGTAGACTCTTCAATTTCACGTTATGTATAAAGGCGACTTGGACCCTAATTGATTTTAGTCACCCAAGCCTTTCAACTTCATCTCAAAGCACAATTCAATCACTCTTTTCTTAATTACACTCGCTTCCCAATAGCTAATTGCCTTTGATAACTTTACTATATCCTTCAACATGCGTTTCATGTCCATCATCACTGCCGCTGGCATCATGACCTCTGTTTCCATCGCAGAGCCCGTCGCTGTTGCTGAAGCTAATCTTGCCCCTCGTCAAAACGCTGCGTGAGTTTCTCCTCTCCAGCTTCCAATCCCAAAAGCACCAAACGATCCCTAATGAACTCCTAACTAATGCCCGAACAGCCAAACCAGCGCTTTCATCGCAGCAGCAAGCTCTTACGCCGCCTTCATCGATTCCGACCCCGCCCTCACAACTCTCATCTCCAAACTCGCCGCCAACCCCACTGAGGCCTCGCAAGTCGTATCATGGTACTCCTCTGTCGGCGCCGCCTTCCTCAAGGGTTCAGACGTTGGCACCACTGCAATTGCAGCGCTCCCAACCGTTGCGCAGCCGTATTTTGCTAGTGTTGCAAGTGTGGAGAATAGCATCTTAACTGCTAATGGGTTTGCGGTTGCGACAGGCACAAGCAAAGCGGCTGCACCAACAAATGGTGTGGTGGCTGCGGCAGGTGTTGCTGCTGGAGCATTTGTGGGGTTGGTTATAGCTTTGTAGGGGAGATAGATTAGGGTCTATGTTCTGGGAAAAGGATATGTAAATTTGAGTTCGAGGTGATCAGAGGGCGATGGTTGGGGATGATAGATTGGGATTGTGTATAATGTGTTGTTTTCATACTTAGAATTTGAAATCATGATTGAGAAGGGGGGCATTGATTTATTTAGACTTGAATTGGGATGGAATCTCAACATCAAATGTTCATATGGTTTGCAACCCGTGAAAATCGCTCCACCTGGTATGGGAGAGCAGCAAGCTCACTAAGGATAACATACTACCCCCTAAAACCTCATTTATATTATCAATTGTAGCTGCTGATGGAGAGAAAATCCTCCAGCTAGAGCAATCAATATCTGTTTAGAAGCGTTCTTCTGAGGTGAATGAAAAATGCAGGTAGTTCACCCTATGCGGGTTCCAGCTCATCCAGGGTAGAAAAAAGCTTGGCCAGGGTGTAGAGTCGCGCTAGGGAGAGCCCCACACTTTTTCTACCCTGGCCGAGCTTTTGTGGCGTGATTCTCTACCCTAGATGAGCTTATTGACTATTCCATATATAGTTAGGAGTTTGTTATAGCACATGTTCAGCACACTACCCCCCGGTTTACTTCCACTGTACCCACTTTTTTAGCCACAATATCACCACTAAATTATCTCCTGATTATGAGCTTCACCCCCTTTAATAGGAGGAAAATGAAGATATATTTTTAATATTTAGTAGGACCGCCCCCTGCATCAATAACAGCCTGACAGCGCCTCCACCAGCTATCATATAACGTCTGAATATAGGAATTTGGTACAGCATTCCAAGCTTCAGTTATAATATTCCGAAGTCTCTCATATAGTACTTTGTTAGCCTTATAGAGAGCTTGAAAATAGTGTTCTTGAATCCAATTCTCCATCCAATTCTAGATGTGCTCAATAAGGTCTAAATCAGGGGAATAAGAAGGACTTATAATATATAATATATGCCTCTGATTAAGGTTTTCTTCTGTTTGCCTTGATTAGTGTGAGAGAGTATTATTTTGTGTCTATATAAACATAGGATATTGACGTGAAAAGACCTTAACTCGACTTAGAATATACTTATTATATAAAGTACTATTAATTCTACTCTAGTCCTTTTCCTAGAAGGTCCCTAGACTCCTCTGGCTATTTATAATTATTTTATGAAATATCTATCGAGGTTGTTTTAAATACTTATACTAGTAACTTTCCTGTGAAAAGTACTTACTCTTATTAATTTTAGTTGTTATATATTTAGTTGTATATATATCTCTTATAATCTATACTTTGTCTGAAAATATCTAATATTGTAGCCTCTCTCGTGACTACTAAATAGCTTGTTATACAAATCTAAGACAGAGATTATAGACTTTAGAATTACTATTAAAACTCTTTTTATATATTATATATCGAGAATAGCCAAGTAGCTTAAAGGCTTTTGTTATTGCCTTTGTACTAATATAAGCTCCCTCAAGAGAAAAATCAGAATAAATTAATATATATTGTCAGGGTATATATTTATGAGATAACAATACTTCAAGTTATTCTATAAGCCTCTATTGTTATAGTATACAAAGCTTTACTCTACTAGTGTAATAATAGCTCTTTTGGTATATTTAATTTAGTCCTCTGATATACTAAGCTTATTTCGTATAATTGAGTGAGGAGTACCGAAAAGAAGGCCTGCGAGAATTATAATTCGAGTATCGCGATTCGTTTCAAGGTTATAACATTGTTATAGAGGTAGTAGAGACTTATTTAGATCCCAGGAAGCTTCGGAATCTAATACTTTAATATTATTATTAGCCTCTTATATAGGAGTATAAAGGGAGGGGGATTCTAATTCCTGATATAAGAGTAATATTAATAATATTAATAATTGAAAGGATATTGCGTAGCTCTATATAACGATTCTACTTTCTCGTCAGTACTCACGTGAGTACGAGATTATTAGGTTAGTATTGATATTGAAGTACTATTAGTCACTTGGGTTTGATTACTTGGAAATAATCCTGTCACAAAGTATAAAGAATAAACTTATATTTAGAATACTTATTTGAGTTGAGTACGAAGCTTCTATTTAAGAAAACTAACTAGACTTATATAGAACCTTCCTGCTCCTGGATCTAGATAGATCGCTCTAGTTCTTCTAGGTCCGGACCTTGATAGACTATCTCGACCTTCTCTAGTCTTTGTTATATAACTATATATATAACTCCTTATATCGACTATTCTAGATTCTCTATATATTATTATATTAAGTCTTAGATCTAGACTATATATAATAATAAAATTATAATATTATTTTTTATATAGTCTAGTATAATTCTTTAGCTTAAATAATTATATTAGAATATTTTATAAAAACTAATAATCTTCTTTTCTTAATATATTAATATATAAAAGAAAATATATTAAATATAAAGCTTTGTTTAATTATATCAAAAACTTTGATAATAAAGTAATTATATAATATACTTTTTATATTTCGAATAATTATAAATATATTATAATAACTTTTATTAATTACTATTTCGAGTATATTTATATTAAATATTCTAATTATAATAGTAAGTCTAAGTTTCTAGATAATTAGAAAATATTTATAAAGCAAGAAGAATACTTAAAAGAAAAAAAGAAAAAGATAATAATAAAAATTTTATAACTATATAAATAATAGAAATTTATTATCTATTATTATAATAATATATTATTATATAGTTTCTGAAATTTTCAAGAGTTAAATAAAGCTAAAAATAAGAAGAAAGAAAAAAAAAAAGAAAAAAAAACAAAAAGAAATAGAGAAAGTTATAATAAAGAAGTTAAATATTATAAAGACTTCTTTTAAGATTATTCTAGTTCTAATTAGTTTTAACTCTTTTTTTGACTATTTCTAAGTCTATTTACTAG